>CAUYRH010137030.1:0-43139 GCA_963574655.1 Perodicticus potto | reverse complement strand
GATTCATACCAACGCATGTGGCCCATGGGCCATAGTTTGAGGACCCCTGATGTGAAGCATAGCAGATCCATAGAGAAACAGTTAGGAAAATCATAACTGAAAATCTTGGCATGAAAAAGATGCAAGCAAAAATGGTCCTGAAGGAGCTCACTGATGAATAAAAGCAAAGATAGGTCAAACCTTTTGGAAGGCATGATGTTTTGGCCATTTTATCACTGGTGATGAAACATGGGTATACCAATATGACCCTGAAATAAAGCATCAAAGTGCTCAGGGAAAATCAGCCAATTCTCCATGACCAAACCCATTCTGTCAGTCCAAATCAAGACTCAAAATGATGTTGCTAACCTCTTTTGATATCAGAGGGGTTATTCATTGTGAATTTCTACCAAATGGAAAGGCAGTTAACCAAGTTTACTATCCGGAAGTGCTGAAAAGGCTGCATGAAAAAGTTGGATGAAAACGACCCTTGAAATTTTTGCCGACAACTCATGGCTCTTGCATCATGACAGTGCACCAGCTCACACGGCACTATCTGTGAGGGAGTTTTTCGCCAGTCACCAAATAACTGTATTGGAACACCCTCCCTACTCACCTGATCTGGCATCCAGTGCCTTTTTTCTTTACTCAAAGATAAAGGAATATTGAAAAGAAGACATTTTTATGACATCCAAGATGTCAGCAGTAATAGGACAACAGCTCTGATGGCACTTCAGAAAAAGAGTTCTAAAATTGCTTTGAAGGGTGAAGTATGCACTGACCTCAATGCATAGCTTCCCAAGGGGAGTTCTTCAAAGGTGACCATTCAGCAATGATGTTTGTAGCACTTTCTTTAGGGTGAGTTTATGAACTTAATTTCCAAACCTTATATATATAATTTTATCCCTATTTTTTCATATTTGATGCAGTATTATAACTATGAAAATAAAGCTTTAGAATAAAAAATGTATTTGTTAAAAATAATGACCTCAGGCAGTGCCTGTGGTTCATTTGAGTAGGGTGGTGGCCCCATATACAAAGAGTGGCAGTTTTGAAACCAGCCCTGGCCAGCTAAAACAGCAGTGGCAACTGCAACAAAAAATAGCTGGGCATTGTGGCAGGTGCCTGTAGTCCCAGCTACTCAGGAGGCTGAGGCAAGAGATTTGCTTAAGCCCAAGAATTGAGGTTGCTGTGAGCTGTGATGCCATGGCACTCTACCGAGGGTGACAGAGTGAGACTCTGTCTCAAATAATAATAATAATAATAATGACCTCTTCCCCAATTAAGAAATATATTACATCCTTATATTTCACTGTAATTATTGTCTTGAGGGTTTTAATACAGATGATCACTGGGAAGCTCCTTTCCCAATAGCCTGGTTGAGACCTGTTAAGAAAACTCTGATGGTAATATGAGAGAAGACTCTGGAGAAACAAGAAAGGTACAGTGTTTGGACTGTGAGGTGGGAGGCAGGTAAAATTTATTCCGTATGGCCTCATCACATGTGACTGAGGGTCAAGGCTAGATGTCATATGGAGATATTTTACTTCCATATGAGAGAAATTTTTACAGCAATGTGAACCACTTAAATATTGAATAGGGCTCTCTTCACAGATGTGAATTTCCTATGCCTAGAAATTTACCAACCAAATGACAGGGATTTTTTTTTTTTTTTTTTGAGATTATTTTAAGCACAGCTGGTTGGTTAACTCAGAAGCTCCTGAAGACTTGTCCTACAACTGGTGGCCTCACTGGATGTATTAAATTAACTCAAGGAATGTGCAAAATATAAAGATTACTGGATAAATGTTTTGATTCAGTGAGCCTTGAGAAAGCCCCATCACGTAGACCCGAGCTTTCTAGTGGGTATAATGGAGCAGGCCATGAATGGACTTATTGGGGTGATGGAGTTCAGGATATTGTGTCATGAAATATGTTACCTTGAACCAGTAAGATCTCTCTAACGTCTTGCAATTCCTCCTTACAGCAGGCCATAAAACCTAGGAAGGTCTTCCTGACTTTGTTCCTTCCTTCTCTCCTAATGTCCCTATGTGACAGGTGTCCTCCCTACACCTGGAAGAAAGGAACACAGACCCAGAGATGCCAAGAAGGATCTGAACAAATAGACTTGGTAAATTCTTCCCAGTTATTATCATTAAATTGTACCCTTTTGTCCCATCACACTTCTTACACAACTATCCACTCTTCATCAAACCCAAGCATAAAAATACAGTTTTCCCTGAATGCTCTTGTGTCACATAAAACTTAAATACATTTTACATGCTTTTATCTTGTCAACCTTTCCTTTTTTATATGTACCACCAACATGAATATCATTATGGGTGAGGAAAAGATACTTCTCTACCCTCGGCCTCTATAATTCACTAGAAGGACTTACAGAGCTCAGGAAAGCTGTAATATTCATGGTATAGTTTATTGTGAAAGGATATAAATTGATATCAGTAGAGGAAAAACGCAAGTAAGGCAAAGTCCAGGAGAAACCAGGTGCAAGCTTCCAGGTGTGACAACATGTGAAAGTATTGCCAACCAGATAAACCCACCCAAGACTTGGCATTTAGGGTTTTTACTGGGGGTCACTTGGGCATTCAGCACATATGTGACCCAACCGTAGCCATTCAGTCTCCAACCCCCTAGAGATGAAACCGTATAATATGGCCCAGGACTTGGTCATAAAAAAGCCCTCTTATCAGGCAGGATATCTCAAGGACTTAGAGGTTTTCACCCTGAAGCCAATCAAAGGCCAGTTCCTTTTTTTTGGAAAGTACAGTGTTTAAGCAACCTAGGCCTGATAAACCAACCCTTCACTGGACAGAGACACAGGTGAGACCAGAAAGATTGATCCCTAGTCCTTAGGAGGCGAGTGCCTTGAGGCCAGGTGACAGCCATGAGCACCCTCTTTGTACGCTCCTTAGGCTCTGATGCAGGTGGGAGAGAAAAACGGTGGGAAGCACTGATGGTTACTTAACTTTCCACGTGATTCTGATAAATGCTGAGGCTTGGGATCTTTCTTCAGGGATTTTCAAACTGTTGTTTCTATGAATCTTGAAGCTATAGTTCCTTGCAGATGCTTGCTAAATGTCTTTTATTTTCTCTAAATACTTATTTGATTAAGTTTAGTTTCTGGCCAAAGATACTGCATTTTGAAGAAGTATTTCCAATCAATGCCATGGTCCCTTTGGGGATAAGAAATAAATGTGAGTAGGCAGCATCCTAAGTACATTCTTGGGGGGGGGGGATTGGGAAACTCTCTAATTAGAGGGCACTTACGTTAACAGGGAATAGGGGTGGGGCTGGTTCTCTGATAGGCTTTACAAAGACCTTAGGACCAAAAACGCTTGTCATTGAAAATTGATGTAATGAAAAGACATGTAACAAATTCTTGAACAATAGTGTTTTCAATTTTGTGAGATTTCTATGTTGTGGAACCTGTAGCACATTGCCTGTCTCTCCGAGGCTCATGATCTTATTAGCTAGTTGAGATTAAATGAACTATAGTGCTCAATAAAAAAAAAAATTCCTGAAAAATATACAAACGTAGATGTTAAATAATTGCTAGATTAAAATTTTGTAGTCCCTAAAGTTAGGTTATAGCACATGATATGCCTTCTTAGGCTTACGTCCCAGGAATGAATTAATTTGCTTTTTGGTGTAGTCTTTCTTCTTGGTAATTTGCTACCAGCACACACACTGGATCTCTCATTCTCTTCCCTACACGGTACTGGGCTCTCTAAGCTTCCAAGGTGTCTCTCTTTCCCAGGTAGCTCCCTAATTTTTAGTATTTTCTCATACTCCTTTTTTGGAATCTCTACTCATTCCTGTCCCTTAAATATAGTTGTGCCCCAGTTGTATTTATAAGGTCCTATTCTTAGTGCCTTATAGTTTTATTTTATGCTTATTCCTACAGAAAAATAATTAAATAACAAGTTTACTGAGTGCCTGCTCTAGGCAGGCAGACAGTGTGCGAGGCCCTGGGGACAGTCAGATGAACATCAAAGCAACCTGGCCTCGTGTATTACTGGGGAAGGGGATTGGCCACCTGCCTATCACGGTCCAGCCAACATGCAAAGACCAGGTTAGGTCTACCAAGCTTTGTCAGAAGGCCAGCAATTCTGGAGAACAGTGAGAGGAGCCTGTTCTGCCTCAGTTACCATTTTAATGGTTTTTATAATGGGAAACAAGGAAACAAACTAGAAAACGTTGACTTTAACAGAATCATCGAAGAAAACAACATAAAAGTACCCTTTACGAATGTGACAATACTTAAACAACATCAAAGTAGCCTTATCAATACAAAAAGCCTTACTGCCTAAGAGTTACTACCTCCCCTGAAGTCTTTAAGGTAAACACCCTCACAGTCGGGGTGGAACCTTAACCAGATAAACGCCAAGGGGTTCGAGGCAGGACTTGGCCGAGCTGCTTCCCCTTCGCTCCTCGGACTCTGTCTACTAGGCCACTGTTCTGGCTTCACACAGACTCCAAGACTTTAGCCTCTTACAAATTTGATGATCACTTATATTTCAGTTCCCCTGCTCTGCCGCCCCCAAATCGTACTCTAAGCCCCCTACCAGCAGTGCGTACCCAACATAGGAAAATCTGAAGTCATTATCTCTCCCTGCAAACTAACTCATCTATTGCGGTCCCTTTCTGTGTTAAACAGCAGTATCCCGAGCGTCTATCGTAAATGTGCCCTCTCCTTATATCTGTTCCTGTTTATTTTGTCCGAGTGGAGTCGTGCCTCCCGGCTCTCCTTTTCTGCGTCCGCACTGGGTCCGCGCAGCCCCGGGCTCTCCAGGCACCGGGGCGCGTCCCCGTAGTTGCGTGCAGGTTTCCGCGCCTGTGCGTGGCTCCAGCATCCGCTCTCTATTCGGACTTTTAAAACTTCTTTTTAAATTAAATCATAGCTGTGTACATCAATGCGATCATGGGGTACAGTGTGTTGGTTTCATATACAATCTGAGGTATTTTCGTCAAACTGGTCAACATAGCCTTCATGGCATTTTCTTGGTTACTGTGTAAAAACCTTTATTTTCTGCATTCACCTGCACCCTTCTAAGATGCTCCGTAGGTGTGGTCCCACCAATACCCCCCCTCCACCCATCCTAACCTCTTTGCCCCTTTCCCTATACTCTTGTGCTATAATTGGGTTATAGCCAGACTTTCCTGTGACTTGTTTCCTGCTTACTTTCAGGACAGCATGTACCCCTTCCCAGCGTGGTCCTAACTATTCCCTTATCTTCCACTGTTTTCACCTGCGCCCTAGCACCCTAGATTCGCTGAACTGGGAGAAGTCCCTGCCTCGCCCGTGCCTTCCCCGCCGCGGTGCCTCTGCTGATGCCCAGGCCTGGGACGCCCTTTCCTTCCTCTTTGTTTAGTGAACTTCAGCCGTCAAGGCGTAGCTCAGATTCTTCTGTAGAGCTGTCTCCACAACTCATAGTTTGTTGGTCATATTTCTCTTCCAACACTTTTCACACGGAATTTCATATTCCCAGGATCTTGTCTAACAGGGAATAGCTGATCAGTTCTTTTTGTTTTCATTTCTTTCTCTTTTGATGGCTACTGAACAATCAAAATAAAATTTATCAGACTTTCTTATCTCAGGTTCTGTCTCTATGTAATCCTTTCAGATTTATTTTAGCCTTGGCAAAAGACAGGATTGTTGAACAGTAGATGTATTTCATTGATGCAAATGCAGTATTGTGAGATGTAAGCTTTGACTCGCTGGGTTTACATTTAGCTGGGAATCACATCCTGGTACAAAAAAAAGAATTCATTTTATTTTTTATATTTCTAGGCTTTTTCTTTCTTAAAATATATTCTGATAGAGGAGCTGCACCTGAAAAATTGAGATAGGCCAGTTCGCCTAACACATTTTCAGCAGATAAGTTGAAGAAACTGAAAGTATTCTGAAATTTTTCCAATCATACTTGCTTTAAATTCTATGCCTACCTTGTTCTTTCCACCTTAATGAAAAAATACTGAATAGTGACACAATTTCTTTTTCCTTCCTTCATGGGTTAATGGCACTGTACATGATAGGAATGCATATATTTAATTCTATTTATTCTATTTATATATTCATTCATGACCTAGTTGTTGGCCCATTGTCACCATTTTTCCTGGTAGGATTATTGAGTCCAGGTATTGTGTGAATGTTTGGGTTTCCCTTTAAATTCTAGGTATTCCAGGGTGATACGTGAGTAAGTTTGTTACTGCTGAATTGTGCACCAGGACAGTCCTACTAACCCGATTGTCTCCACGGGGTGGATTTGGCGATACACTTCAACTCATTTACAGCTCAGGGTGCCAGGGATGCTGGGGCCAATAAAGAGCTAGTAATGCTATTGGTGTGTTCGGCTGTGTGTGGGCATTTTTCCAGATTCTTCATGGATTTAATATTATTTCCAAGGGATTTTTCTTTTCAGTGAGTTTAAGATTGTGAAGACACACAGAAAAAGAAGACAAGCTGATCTTTGACTAAACATTTAGATGCAAAATCCCTCAGAATACAGTAAACATGGCAATAAAAATTGGGATCAGTGTTAAAACTCATTCCAAACATTAACTATTTTTAGTGAATTGGGTGGTGCAGACGTGTAGAGGCCTATCACAAATGGTACCATTAAAACAAAAATGAGTTTTAAATATCCTTTTTTCCCCAACTACGTGTGAGCTGTGCTATGATATTTTACCTATTACTCATTAATTACTGCATAATTTGTGAGGCAAATTAAACTTAGATCTCCAGCCATCAGATAAATGCTTCGCCCTTTTGCAGCTTGTGGCTCCCTGGACATACTGTTTTTATTCCTTTTTTGTTTTTACTGATTTAGTTCCCTCTGCTGAAGTCTACCAAACCCTGCTCAGTTGTTATGGCTCAGAGCAGGTGTCCCTGACACCAGAGTGTTTTCCTCTTGCCCTCAGGCTGGGTTAGGTGGCTTTCCACTACGTATTTCTACTGCTGTATCTTTCCATCCCATTTCAATAATAATTTGTTCATGTGTCAATTTCACTATTAGGTTATGAGCACCATGAAATTCGAGGCTGTTCTTTATTATCTGTGCCTCATACTGTGCCTTCCATCTAATAGCAAATACCGTACAAGTGTTTGTAGAATGAATAAATGAAGCTAACTCTCAGGGACTAAAATTTTCAATGCAAGAGTTTTCATTCTACCACCCTTGAAAGCTCTAATTTTGAAAATATCACCCAATTTTTATGGACACATCTGAATCACTGCATGAAACTACTATATTTAATTTAGTTCTAAATAAAAGCAAGATCTTTTGTCCTTTAGTTCTTTAAAGGGTATCTTTTTTAAAACCGAAAGTGGAGGTAAATTAAAAAGCATAGTGAAAGTTGCTCAGTGTAAATTGCTTCCCCAAATAATCTCTTGAGCTCATATTTAATAAAGATAAGTTACTCAATCAACAGTTGTTCCGTGTGGAGGGCCATTTGTACATAAATCACTTAGTTTAGCTCGGATCTAACATTGATAGGACATAATTGATCTTTAAAAGTTTTATGAAGAATCACAGACTGTGAAATTAAAGGTGGTTGAATTGTCCAACTTTGCCTTTCCATCAAGCAGACACCTGTTTTCTTGGTGTCTTACATGTATTATTGACTTGTCCATTAATTACCTCTTTCTCACAATAATTAACATCCTGTTACTTTCTAGTTTATATTGGGAAAACCTACCGGAGTTTTCTAATCTGATAAACTGCCAGGTAAGGTTCCCCCCGCTCCCCTGCCTCCCCACAAATGTTTAAAGAAGTCATGGAAGAGGTATGTTATGTATTTCGGCTCATGATTGGTAAACTACTTCATCATTTAGCCCTATATGTTGGCCAGTGTTGACATGATAAGAGGTGGAAAATGTCAATAAGTCAGTTTTACTCTATTTTTCTCAATCAACAATCTGTCCTTTGAAATTTCTTTTCCAATTATTCATAAACATCATCATTATCCTTGGAAAAGAGAACAGTTGTGGTGAAATGAAAAGTGCACAGTAGTCAAAATTTGTAATTGAAATCTTTGGAGTATATTGTACATTTTTGTATTTGTCTCACCCACTGAATGTCATGATCCTTGAGGGCATTTATATTAGTTTCCTATTGCTGCTGCTATAAATTTAGTATCACAAAATATGTGGCTTGAGGCAAGGCAGATTTACCAGTTTACTTCCAGAGGTCAGAAGTCCAAAATGAGTTTCACTAACCTAAGATTAAGCAAAGAGAATTAAGCAAAGAATCCATTTCTTTACCTTTTCAAGTTTCTAGGGACCACCTGCATTCCTTGGCTCATGGCACATTTCTCCATCTTCAAAACCAGCAGCCACATCATTTTGCTTGCTTTATGTTTGGCCCACCTGAGCGATCCAAAACCATCTCCCCATCTCAAGGCTCTTAACTTAATCGCATCTGCAAAATCCCCTTTGCTATATGTGTGGGAGTCTGAGACCACTCTTAGGTTTAATTCTTTATTAGGAGGACTCACAGGACTCAGCATATGGTCATTCTCAATCTGACTGTAGTCATAGTTGTAATTTGTTATAGGAAAAAAAATCAAAGCAAAGTCAACCAAGAGAAAAGGCACATGGGTAAAGTCTAGAAGAAACCAAGTGTGAGATTTCAAGTGTTCTCTCTCAGCAGAGACACCCAGCATGTGCTTGATTCCCCCAGGAATGAGCTGTGACAACTCAGGTAAAACTCAGGTTATTAACAAGAGCAACTCATTGGAGTCTTTGCGCCCAGTGTTTTCTTTGGGACTGGTTTTCACTGGACTGCTTACCATGTACCAAAATGCCAGACTCCCAGAAGCAAAACAAAGTTCAAACTATACCGTATTGTTTGCACATATATTTAAGGGGCGGTGAGCAACTCTCATCAGTTAATGGCGAGAACCCTTGAAAGTCTAAATTCCTAGATGCTGTCTCGTGGGGGTTGACCTGGTTCCTACACGACTGAGCTAGAAAGTTCAACTGAGGCCTGGTGGTAATTGAAAGCAAAAGTTAAGTGGAAACTGAAAATAAAACTGGAGCAGCACAAGCAGTGTGGGTGGAAGGCAAAAGTAACCTGCACCAGTTTCAGGGTAACAGAGAGGGATTTTATTTAAGAAGAACAAAGAGAAAGTTTAGAGCACTTCCGGAGAGTTGGCAGTGGGTCCCGCTCGTGATGGAAGAGGTGAGAGAGATGGAGACGCAATGGCCCTGCAGAGGTATCAATGCCCTCTGCCTGTCCCTTTGAGATGGTAAGTCTTTCCCTGGCCTCTCTGAGCCTCCAGGCAGTATTGCCCTTTTCTATTGGTCATTATTCTGCCTATGGCATCCTTATCTTATTTTAAATTCACACTTCTACCCCAGTGTCTTGAATTTAGTGAGTGCACAGGAAATGCACCACGTGGACCATTGTTTGGCATATTCTCTGTGGCTTGGGCTTGCTAAATGGCATAGAGCATCTGCCCAGTAGCTGATAGAAAATCTGTTTTTATCTTATCTTCTTTCTTGTCCTCTGCATGAGGTCAGTCACCCAGTCCTGTTGATTCTGTCTCTGAGTATTGCTCAATGCCACTACCCTATCACCACTGTAGTGTGGGCCACCATAATGTCTTGACTCTCTTTATCTATAAACTCTGTACTGAATTCAGGGTTCTGGTTTTGCTTCTTTGCAATCCATTCTTGAGATAGAAACAAGTGTATTCGTGAAGCATATTCACATCAAATAGTGTTATTACTCTACTAAAACCCCTTCAATGGTCCCCGTCTATTTCTCCAGACTCAATTTTTTTCCCTCAGTTTTTTGAAGAGATAGGGTCTTTCTATGTTGCCCAGGCTGGACTCAAGGTCCTGGGCTCAAACAATCCCCCCACCTGAGGCTCCCAAGTAGTTGAGGCTACAGGCACATGTCACTGCACAGGGCTTAATTTTTGCCCTCTTTGACCTTGCATTCTTTACAGTTTCCAGTCATACTGAATTTCTCTTGGTTCCTCAAATAGAACATGCTCCCTCTTACTTCCGGGCCATTCCATGAGTTTGTTCCTTTGTACCACACTTTTCCCTCTGTCAAGTTAATTCTAATTATCCTTTAGTTGGGTCTCAGTGCAAACATTTCTTTCTCAGGGAGATCTTATCAGACATCTAAATAGGTTAGGACTCTTGCCTACTGCTATGTACCTGTGCTTTCCCTATCATTAACTCATCCCCAGAGTTATGATTTTTTGCCTTCCCTGCTAGATTATATACTCATTATGGTAGAGACTTTGCCTGTTTTTTTTGCTGTTTTATTACTAATATCTAGCACGTGGAATTGAGCATTCTAAGCTTTCAATAAACATTTGCTAAATGAGTGAATGAATTAGCACTTGTAGCTTTTAAGAGTTATTGTATGGCTTCTTTGGAAAACAGTCTGGCAGTTCCTCAGAAAGCTAAACATAGAGTTACTATAGGACCCAGTAATTCCACTCCTAGGTATATTCCCAAGAGAAATTAAAATATATTACATATGAAAGCTAACATGAAAAAGCTTAAAGAAGTACTATTAATAACAGCCCCCAAACCACCCAAGTCATAAATGGGCAAATAAAATGTGGTATATCCATACAATGGAATATTTTCTGGCAATAAAAAAAGAATGGAGTACTGATATATACTGTCACATGATAAACCTTAAAAAACATGCTAAGTGCAAACTACCATTCACCCAAGACCCCTTATTACATGATTCCTTTTATAGGAAATGACCAGAATAAACACATACAAAGAAGTAGACTCGTGATTTCCCAGTGCTCACGCAGTTGGGAAGAAATGGGGAGTGATCACTAATAAGTATGGAGTATCTTTTTGAGGTAATCACCATGTTCTAAAGCTGATTGTGATGACTGTTGCACAGTTCTATGAACATGTTAAAAACCATTGACTTGTGCAGAATTAATGAATTGTACAGTGATATGTGAATTACAGGTCAATGAAACTGTCATTTAAAAAAAAAGGAAGATTGAAAACCATCCAAGGTATCATTCAACTTTGAAAGAGAGATGATATCTAATTTAGACTGAAAACATTTGGTTGAATGAGTGAAGGCTTATTGTCTTCCTCAGACTGCTGCGTTCTGTATTGACTGAAATGTCTGGTCAGCCAGTTAACTTCATGATTCAAACAGTCACATGACTACTTTGCCTTTGGTCACTGTGCTTTGGTTTGGAGCAGGAGGGCTTTACGTATATTTTGTCATGCAAAATATTAAAAGAAGAAATGAATATAAGGGTTGAGATTTAATACAGTTAGTACACACAGATTCTTTTTTTTACCGATTCATCAAAGACAGTCTTAAGTAGAACTGGCTCTTCCTCCTCTGTCCCCATCACTGTAGTGTGTGCAACAGAAGAATGAAGTGACTGATTCAGGCTAAAGTGCCCTTAGTTTCACTCACTATTTCTTCTGCACTGTAAATGCCATTTAAACCCAGTGAAGAATCCAAGTATCTTCTTATTATGAAATAGTTTTGCCATGATGATTCCCCTGAAAGGATCTCAAGGGCTCCTAACAGTGTAAGAATTATTGTCTAAGTGATTTAAAGTCACAGAAGCCTTAATAACAAGGATAAGATCTCCCTGATAGTAGTTTATGCATAAGCGGTACTAACTTTTAGTGTTAATAATTATCTCAATCAAGTTGGAAACGATTTGGTCCAGTTTCTTCTTAATGTGGTTCACTTCTAATTAGGTGGACAACATCACTAATTTTTAAAAAATCAGCATTTCCTTACTTTTCTTTGATATAGTAACAGCAATTGCTTTGACCCTATGTTATGTTAGATCTTAATTTTTTTCTCTTTCCTTCTCTCTTATCTAGAATAGTAAAATAATGTGGTGAAGGAGGTAGAGGGGGACAGAGGCTGTACAATAAGTAACTCTCCATTGTCTAAGAAGTTCATGAGACTCTGCTCTGGGTATCTTTCTCTTAGAGGTTTTCTGGATGATTTACAGTAAGAGACTGGAGATGGATTGAAACATATTCTGGCTGCCCTACATCTGGGAACTGAGAGGCCAGCCACCAGAGTCTTGATTCGCGTTTAAACGATGACATTCAGGGCATAGTTGCAGGCATAGTTAGCCTCAGTCCATGAATAATTCTCTCAACAATGATGTAAGGGAGAAATTGCCCAACTGTCCTATAATTTGCATTTAAGTTTTTAGATATCACTACTTTGTAATTTATGACAACACTAGAGAAAAACGCACCAGTGATGGGTGAGAGTTTTGCAATGTTTTGACATCATCTTTGTTTACCTTTTTACTACACCTTTCTCTGGGGAATGCTGAAATATTTCTTTGTGTTGCAGAAGATTTCTCAGCATGGCCAGGTGGCATTTAAAGTCTAATGAGAAAGATGACTTGGCTCCAAGTGGCAATGTCAAAAGACACATTGCAGCTGCCGTGTCTCAGAGGGTCTGGAATGAAACCGACATTCTCAATTATTGTGCAGTGCTGTGGGGTCATCGCGGCTCCTCGGCATTCACCTTCTTCAAGCAGCATTGATGCTCTGTCTTCATCTGTTCATGTGGGTGTGTGGCATGAAGGAAGCGAGGCTTCCTCTCCCTCATGCCTTTTGCTGTCTTTGGCACAGTCGTTGTTTGTTGCTGGTGGTGCCATGACTCGGCTGTCACATGACAGGCTTTGACACAGTGAATCCATTGTTACTGTTTTTTCTTTTTGAAGTACCCATCAGACTTTGTGCTTCCCCTTTAAAAATGGAAGGCTATTTCGTGATAGTTATTATCAGGAGTAAGAATCATATGTCTCAGAAAATACTAGGTGGCCATCAAGTTTGTGTGAAATTTTAAAATAGTTGTCTATTGTATATATCATTTCATATTTGATCATGTTGGAAGAATTTTCAAAAGAAAAAGCCTTGGCTTGGCGCCCATAGGACAGTGGTTATGGCGCCAGCTGCATATACCAAGGGTGTTGGGTTCAAACCCAGCTCGGGCCAACTAAACAACTGCAACCAAAAAATAGCCGGGTGTTGTGGCGGGCACCTGGAGTCTGAGCTACTTGGGAGGCTGAGGCAAGAGAATTGCTTAAGCCCAAGAATTTGAGGTTGCTGTGAGCTGTGATGCCATGGCACTCTACCAATGGTGACATAGTGAGACGCTGTCTCAAAAGAAAAAAAAAAACCCCATGATTGCATTAATGTACACAGCTGTGATTTAATAAAAAAAGAAAAAAGAAATTCCAGTAACAAAACCACAGCACACACACACACACACACACACACACACACACACATTATATATATTTAAAATAAAAAGAAAAGAAAAAGTCTGATTTTTCACAGTGTTCATTTAGATGGGAACAAATTCTAGATTTCTCAAAAATATCACCTTTTGGAAATATAGGATTAAGAATATGATGATTTGGCCTTAGTTTTTCAAACTCCTTAGAAAGACAGATATGTACACATGTAGGAGCGCGAGCACACACACACACACACACACACACACACGCACACTTACTTTATTATTTCCAGCTTTCCTCTGTCCAGGAGGGCAGGCGCCCTCAAGCCCTCAAAGAAGTACTTTGTAGAAATCCAGCAGATTGCTTTTCACTTAAGTGTTATTTGAAATTTCCTGTGGACTGTGGATCTGAAACGTTGGGGTCAGGGTGAGAATTTGTATTCTAAAGATTCTTGACCCTGCTTCCTACAAAATCCACAAATTAATTTTGGTAGAATTCATCACTGTGGGTTAAATATACACTTTTTATCTGGATTTCTTGTGTCCAGATAAAACTGATTATTACATGCAGAAAAATTCCTTGTTTTTGATAATTAAGTTAAACCTTTTATGCATGATACTGTTATTCACAATCTAAACTGATTCTAAGTTGAAAACTCCATCATAAGAAAACTCCAACTCTGTAAGGTTTGTAGAATGGTATTTAAAATATGGTGTCATTGCCACTGGTCAGGGCCTGGGACTAGTTGGTCTCCTGCCTTGGTTTATCCAGGTTCTGCTGTTATCTCGCTCAAGAACAATTGCTCTTAGGTGCCTGAGGGTTATTTAGCAGAAAGGAGAGAGAGATAATCTTAAAGGGAGTAAAGCAGTCTTCTTAGAAGGATAGATCTTAGCTGTCTTTAGCCAAGCTTACCAATCTTCAGCAGAGAGACGCCGTGCTGGCGTTCTGCAGGCAGGAGAGGAGACAGAGTCAGAATAAGCGAGTCTGTGATAGAATGTGCATGCTCCCCACTGCCTTCTCCTCTAGCCCAATATAAGGCTGACCTTGTGCCTCCCAAGCCACAGGTGTAGAGATTGCCAATTCACCACTGCTCTCATCTTGCAAGCTCTCTCATGCTTGTTAGGAGAGTGAAATCCTTCCCCATGACCTTTTCACCAAGGTGTTCCATTATTGAGCTACCAGTGTTACTTATAACTCTCACTCCTCCTAGCCATGGGCTATACGAGCTGCTACAATATGGCTGAAGATAATTTATGGTTTTGAAGAAGGGGGGAAACCAGAACATATCATGTCCTACCTTTGTATAGAGTTGCCATTGTGTGAAAAGCTTCCACAGCAATATACTAATAAGGGGATGTTAAGAACACAAGCTTCTTAAAGTTCATGGCTCCTCTTACTTTTACTAAAGACCCAAACTAGCAATCAGTTAGTTTTGCCAGTTACATGACCTTGGACTAAATCATCTTTCCATGCATCTTTTTCTTCAACTGTGAAGTGGGAATAATAATAGCATTATCACAGAGTTATATAAGGATCTGATGAATAAATACAGTAATGCCCTAGGACAGTGCCTGACTCAAAATAATTACCACGCAATACTTAGTTGTTGCAATTGAGATGATACAAGATGTCCAAGCAAAAGATCAGTAGAGAGGAGGTGAGAGAGAAGGACAGAAGGGGAGACAGACAGACAGACTGATCTTCCCATAGCAGGGAGGGGAAAGAAGTTGCTGGGCGACAGCCGATTTGGTCCCGGCATTCACTCCTTTTTGGAAACTAACTCTCTTAAGTGGATGGGGAGTTTTCTTGAAGACAGTGTGGTTCACAGAGGCAGGCTTCACTTTGGGCACCGCAGCCCCTCAGCCTTGTCCCTGGAACTTGCAGAATCCTGGACATGAGGATTCTGGACATCCTTCATTGATTAGTGAAGACCAATGAACTAGGAGTGCGGTTGGTTTGAGGGCGTTCCTCCTTCTTGGTGTATTCTTAAGAGAGGGAAAACTCAGTGGTCTGGGTACTTGGAATTGGGTTTAGGTTTGTTTCAAGGTAATAAAGAAATTCAATGTTTTCTGTGCATGTGGACTGTGAACTGAGATTTATATCCACTGCATTAACTTGTTCTTGTAATTATATTGCTTACAGATGTGTTCTTAGCTGTTCCATATATATATATATCCCATTTTAAGAAATGTATCATATCTTCAATGGCAGGGCCATTTAAAAATATCTACTACAATCCTCCATTGTACAGAGATGTAACCATATCCCTTCACTAAGTTATATGACACAAAACTTTTTGTTGTTGTTTTTTGAATCTCACTCTTTCACCCTGGGTAGAGTGCTTTGGCATCCTAGCTCACAGCAACCTCAAACTTCTGGGCTCAAGCGATCCTTTTGGCTCAGCTTCCTAAGTAGCCACAGATTACAGGTGTCCACCACAATGCCTAGCTAGTTTTTCTAGTTTTAGTAGAGATAGGGTCTTGCTCTTGTTCAGGCTGGTCTTAAACTCATGAGCTCAGGTGATCCACCCACCTCAGCCTACCAGAGTGCTGGGATAACAGGTGTGAGCCACTGCACTATTCTTGACACAAAACTTTTATTGAAGTTTTGTCTTTGCTCCAAGTGAACACTGTCACTCAGAGCTCCGTGAGATGCGATGTAGAGTGAATGAACTATGTGGTGCAGTTTTGGCATTAAAGAGCATATGTTTATTGGAACACGTGGGAACTTCTGCACCATGAGAATATACATGGTTAAGGTCAAGGCAGCTCTGTTCAAACAGCTGCCCAGGGCAGAAAGGCTACAAGGGGGTGATGACTGGATCCATAACTAGGGAGGCTTCTGTGGAAATTGCAAGATGCTATATTGTAATAATGATTTCCATGTTATCGCTAGTGACTCTGATGATGATTTTGTTATTTTTTCCCTTAAAGTATGCTGCCAAAAATCTAGAATATTTTTTAAAGGAGTATGCAAAATACTGCATGTACTACTTCAGGATAATTATATCTTCAAAAAAAATAGTGTGTGGTAGTTAAATGGCAGGTTGTTGATTATTTCAGCATCGGGTTATTGGGCCAAAAAGAGGCATCTCAACTGGATTACCTAAAGACCTCCTGCCTGTGGTCAAGTGGCCGAGTAGAACTTCAGTAGGTAGCAGTGGTGATGGGGGCTGCTAGCTGGACTTCTACCACCTCCGCTCTCCTCAGATTTCTGTGTTAAGGAGACAACAAGCCCAAAGACACGTAGACAGTGTATACGTGAGCTTCATTGTTACCTCAGTGTCACTTGGCCCCAACTCCCACAGGCATGGTGCACATGCAGACCCAGGTAGACTCTGTGTACACAGGGTTCGTACATATCACTGCTGAGGACTCCTGAGTTTAGAAAACCCTTGTGCTTACAAGGGGCTTCCAACAAACCCATCTGGTCTTTTTCCCAAGGAAGACACTAACTTATTACTTTGGAATGTAAGAAAATCGCCCCTGGAGATGCAGAGAGATATTATTAACTCAAAGGGACTAAATAAATCTACTCTCTGACCAGAAGAGAGACACTCTCTCTAGCTTCTATGGCTGTCTGTTATGCAAATGTCCTTGGAAAAAAATTGTGATTGAGCAATTACCTCTATGTATTGCCCTGGGTTTAGTCCTGTGAAAGACATAGTAGGGGCCATCAGACCTGCATTTGAATTTGAGTTGTGCTCTATAAAATGAGCAATAATGTTTTCCTCTTTGTAGAGCTATTGAAATAGAGTGTACATTTGTGTTATACCTAACACAATCGCATGTTATAAAATTTGGGATTAATTCAGGATGTAATAGAAAATTTGATCAGCAGTTGCTTAAACTATAGGATTTGATTTTTTCTTACATAACAACAAGGCCAGAAATAGACCTCCCAGAACTAGCCCGGCTCCTGTCTCATGCTGCCTGGGGTAGATGGGCTGTCACTGCCTTCCTTAGCATGTGTTCTGGTCATTTATGGTCATAAATGGTTGCTGTTCCTCTAGGCTTAAATCTGCATTGTAGGAAGTAAGAGTTGTGGAAGAACTCAAGAGCCTTCTACTTGCAAACTTTGCATTTTTATCCCGAAGGGAACTCCCTTCACACATTAATTGGCAGATTCTGGTTACATGGCTACTCTTAGCTGGGGGATTGGATATTTTTAGGTAGGATTTTACACATTTGCCATAAACAAAATGGGAATTCTGTTAAAAAGGAAGAAGATGGGATAGATACTGGCTCGCCAATAGGCAATGTCTGCCATAGACATGATCTGTGTTCAAGCTGTTCATCTTCTAATATGGTTCTTCAGGGAGCAATACAAACTTTCTGTCCTGGCGGTCACAGATCCTAGTTGATGTACACTTTTTATTAGATATTTATATTTAAACTTAAAAAGGCTAATTCTACTTGATCCAGTGGCCAAAGAACAGATATATTTCCAGATTCCAGATTTCGGACTTTGTGGATAGTGTATTTGGTGAACTCTAAAATGAAACAGAATTAACATATCACAGTTAATAGGCCTATTGGAAAGCCTTATTACCCCTAGCAAAGGTACACTAATTATGGCATATTTTAATTTCCTCTTCTTCATTAACAGGTGCTATGGGGCATCTTCAATGAATCGGCTCTCAGCATTTTGGCTCTAAGCTTCTGTTTCCATCTTTATATTACAGAGAATAGGTCAGTTGGGTATCAAGTCATTCTGTGTAGCCTCGTTTCTTGGATGTAAATTAGCTGTAAATTTCAGAATATTTATTTCAGCTATTTTCTATCACAGAAATGTTACTAAAATGTATTTCTCTCTCCTTAATGAAAGGAAACCATAAATAATTTATCCCAATTTTAGTGATTTGGAATCCCCTGTTACACATTAGTCATTAAAAATTTGTATAATTATAGATATTGATGTAAAACTCCTAGAGTCAACTTACCTCTTGATTATTTGTCTTTCTCATAAAATAGAGCTTATTTGTAAGCTAGTGCAATGGACCCTCTCAAGAGTCTTTACCATACTGAAAGACATTATCAGTGCACTCACTGTTGCTGCTCTTGCCCCTGACTTTTCATCCTTCTTCAAATAATTGTTCTGATATCTGTAAACTCTACAGCTGGACCACAAGCACCAATCTATGAACTTGTTCCCACTCTCTCTTCTCATTTGTACTAATTTCATTAACAGAGTAGAAGGGACTTTCCCTCACCCTTTCAAAGAATTTTAAATATATATACGTGTACACACACACACACACACACACACACACACATACACATTTATTTATTTTCTGGTAGTTTTACAACTTTATTTGATGTGTCTGTCAATCACCAGTTAGTTCTCATCCACATTGACGGTCTGTAGTTTTTTTTTTCTTTTTCTTTCTTTCTTTTTTTTTTTTTTTTTTGCAGTTTTGGGCCAGGGCAGGGTTTGAACCCATCACCTCTGGTATAAGGGGCTGGTGCCCTACTCCTTCGAGCCACAAGCGCTGCCCTCCCTGTAGATTTTTGAAAGTGGTAACAGGTACATAGGGAACCAAAGTACAGAGCTTGTTTGGTGAATCTTCGTCTTCATTACGTCTTCTGGACAACCACACACGGATACGGTGTGGGACATTCCTTACGCCTTTGGCCCAGATGGCTGTGTTGAGTATGTTATCACTGCGCACATCTGGAGTTCCCATCTCTTTCTTGGTGAATTTCCAGATCTCTTTGAGTGCCCAGGAGACACACTTCTTGAAGCCCACTCCATGGATGCACCTGTGAATGTTGATGGTGTGTTCTCAATCACCACTTCATTGACGGCAGACTGGCCTTTCTTCTTCTTGCCACCCTTCTTTGCCGGAGCCATTCTGCTGGGCCCAAGTTGGAAAGAAAAGAGTCAAATAATTTTAAATATGCTTTGAATGTGCTTACTCCAAAGCAGAACTCAGCAAACATTTACTATCTGAACAGATAGTAAATATTTTAGTCTTTGTAGGCCACATATAGTTTCTATCACTGTTCTTTTTCTTCTTCTTTTTTTTTACCCCCTAATATTTGGGGACATACATGAGGCAGATTGGACTTGCAGCTGAAGTTTGCTGATTCTTGCTCCAAAACAATAGTGCAATAGTTTATCATTAGAGCAGTGGTTTCCAAAATTTTTTGAAAGTGAATCCCTATCTTTGGAAAAAGATTTGAGCCAGGCACGGTGGCTCATGCCTATAACCCCAGTACTCTGGGAGGTCGAGATGGGTGGATTGCCTCAGCTCATGAGTTCAAGACCAGCCCGAGCAAGAGCAAGACCCCATATCTAAAAAATAGCCGGGCATTGTGGCAGGTGCCTGTAGTCCCAGCTACTTGGGAGGCTGAAGCAAGAGAATCACTTGAGCCCATGAGTTTGAGGTTGCTATGACTCCATGGCACTCTACTAAGGGTGACCAAGTGAGGAAAAAACAAAACAAAACAAACAAACAAAGTAAAAGATGAAGCTATACTCACAGCATAGGTATTTTTGTTTATAAAATGTGTTCACATTTTTATCAAACTAATGTGTTATGTACATTATAAAACATGCACAAAAATAGAAATTTTAAAAAATGAGATAAAATGTAGACATAAGTAGAAGCTCTAAAAGTCCTTTTTTGTGCCCTAGGAGATCATCTTGCCCACTTTCAGGAAATATGCATTTCATCTGGGAGCTCTCTATTAGAGAGAAAAGATGACACTTCTTACATGACACTGGCCCATAACTTTCTAGAAGGTCTTAATATCAGCTTTTACCTTGAGTCTACTTAAGGCCAAGGGAACTTGATTCATTTGGACCTGCCAGAATAAAGGTCGAAAAACATTACAAGAATACACTTTTAAAAAAAAATCAGTGCTATAAACCTAGAATGTGATCAAAACTAGGTTCCTCAAGACCATGAAATTCTTTGGGATCATGATTTGTTAACCTTTTTTTTTTTTTTTTTAAACTGGTGAATAAACAGTCTTTTACTGTGAATTCTAAGGCCACATTTCAGGAAACAGCACACAGCCCAGATAAACACATTTACTTGTGAAACTGGACTGTTTCGTACTTGGACAATGGGGCGCTTTCACATTCTTTCTTAAGAGCCTTTACTGAACATACATATCCTGTATCAGGCCCCAAGATTCTTAATTTTGAGTTCATGGAGTCCATAAGTGGCTGCGGGTAAATTTTAGTGTATCAGTAACTACATTAAATTTTGATGTGGAGTGTGTGTTTGTAATATGTGCAAATTTCTGGGAATATGTCCATAAGTACTTAGGAGACAGAAATCACACCAGCTATTTTGCCAGAAAGAATTTGATATAAAGCATTGTTAACTAAGTTTAGTATTGTTAATTCTGTAACTGAAAAGGCAAAAAGAGAATTCTAAGTGATCATAGGGTTGAAAAACAAAGAAAAGGGGCTGGAATAAATAAAATTTAGAAACTTGGAGGTGGGGCCCACACACGATACTCAGATCTCTGAGAAGTGGCTGCCTATGGGCTACTGGGGCATCTTAGGAGGAAAACCGGTTAGCTGGTTGTGGGCGTCTCTGAGGGCACTTGCTAGGGCTGGTTCTGAGAGTGTTGAAATCTCCTCACGCCAACTTAAATGATGCTTCCAAAACAAGCTGGCATTGCCGTAGTGGAAATGCACTGTGGTGGGTAGTGTTCACAGGAACCACAAGCCCACCGGAAGCCTACGGGCAGAAGCAGGGCCCGTCTTCCTCCTCCAGCTTTGAAGTCTCCCTCCCCATTGATGGACCCCGATAGGTGACAGCTGGCAAAGCAGAAATGTGGGTTCTGACATTGCAAAGCAAGTGGGTTGAAAGTTCAGAGATAACAGTTTCATCAGTGGCCCACTGATTCTGCCTCTTCACATCCTTAGAGGACTAGGACCCCAAAGGTTAAAACTCCTACTCCCTATTTCTGAGAATGGAGACACTGCTTCTCGAATGAACACAAATCAGAACCCGAACAACCTGAACTGTTCTGTTTTCTGAGTTCTGGGATCACATAGCACAAACAGACCCATGACTGATCTATCACAGAAGTTCTGGAAGTGAACTTAGGAAGCTGGGTGGAGAGGCCCCATCTCTTTTCCTTTATCTTCTGCTTCTTCCCTTGGGCTTTGTCTGGAAAGCAATTTCATTTCTTAGGCTACACACCGCGGTACACACCGTCTGGGGTGGGCTCCAGGCCTAGGATCCCTCCAGCCACGACTGACGCAGAGGTTAGAAACATTCAGGGCAGCATCCTCTGGCCAGAGAAGTGGCCCAGGTTTAGGAAGAGGGCATCTCTCTGAGGTGGTGAAGCGGGGAGACACGCGGGAGCAGCTCCTGGCAGCTCTCTTCACTGTCATGAGGAGGAATCCACTTTGGAGAAGACAGAACTGCACCAGCCCACGCAGTGAGAAAAGCAGAGAGCAGTCGCAGAGTCCTGCGATGTCCCAGCCCAGCTTCCAGTCGCCCCCAGACAGCCGTGCCACCACCCTGTGTAAACACTTTGCTTATGGGAATCACACTTACCTTCCTTTCCCCCTTATGCTTATTCAAGTTGATTTTCTATCTCTGGTACCCAAAAGAGAACTGCCTGAAACAGCTCTGCTGTGCTGCTTTTAAGTAAACTATTTAGACAGTTAATCCAAAAGGGGGTGGTACTTATCTCTGAGGAGTGTTTGAGGAGCAAATGAGAAAATGTATGTAAAGCACTTACCAAGTTCCTACCGTATACTGTGCATTAAAAAAGATTGCTGTGGATCCAGGATTGTATCATCAAAAGCATCCCTGGACTGTGCTATATATATGATCACAATTTCTCCCCATGTCTCCTTTGCTACTTTACTACACCATTTACTTTGTCTTTGCCCTCACCCCCTGATATGTGAAGGACACACAAGGCATGGGGGAGGCAGCTGTTAACCAAGGGCATCGTTTCTTCAAAGTCACTACCTAAGTTTAACGCAGGTGTCCGTGGGGGCAGGTGTCCAGTTAAATGTTAACGGTATTTAATGTTCTTATTGTTTCCTGCTATCCACCCTGCTGTTCTTCACTCCTTGAATATCAGTTGCTGAATCTCTGTTGCAATTTCTAGTAGGTGATGTTGAACGTTTGAGTCTATTGACTCTCAAGCTTTTCCTTTCCATACGTTTCTTCCAAATCTTCCCACATCTCTTTCGTGTCTTGGCTTCTCAGTGAAAAGTCTGGTCATTTATTTATTTAATCTCAGAAGATCGTTGTAATAATTTTCAATGGGAATCATAACTCTCAGACAGACCAGTGTATTCTTTATAGGCAGAAGATGGGAAGCCAAATTATAATCAGAAGCTTCCTTGGTGACCCAACAGTCAGCGTAAGAGGCACAAGAGGGCGCCCCCCTCCAGCTGCTTGATTTAGTTTTCAATGCTGCAGACTTGGAAAGAAAGAAAAGTACCTAGTTATTCTGAAATTATTTTCAATTATTATCAAACCAGACGGCTAATGATTTTGCAATTGCTGCTATTTAAACTGAACAATTGAAACATAAAAATAGAGTAAAATTGTTTTATGTGTCTGAACAACTGTCTCTGCCTCGTAAACACAAAGAAATGAGAATACATTGAATTCCAAAAAAACAAAAGAGAACAAAACAATGTTTAGAAAAATTTTCTTCAATGATCAGTAAACCAGTTATTATTATTAAGGAGGCAAATGGCTTCATTGGCTTGAACTTTCAGCCACACAGGCTGCTAATTTAAATGAGTCGATCCAACCTGACTTTCTTAGATGACTGAAATAACTGCTGATCCTCCAGCTGTTTGGATCACCCAGGCACCACTTGAGACGATGTCAAATTGCATGAGTGCCGTGAGAGAGTACGGTGTAATAATAATAACAACATGCCCTCATTTCTGTCTTGTGCTCCAACCTCCCCCTGCCTTCTGGGTTTATGTATCCAACTGCCCACAGGATGGTCTACACAGCTTAACACATCCAGAACAGAATTCTCAGCTTCTTCCTGTAGACTCGGCTCCTCTCTTTCTTTTTCCTGTTGGACCAACTGATACTCGTTCAGTCCTTTCTCAAGCCAAAATTGCAAGTTACATTTGACTTCTGTCCTTTGCTCACATCCCACACCCATTTCATCAGCTATACCTCAAAAGACACCTCAGTTCCAGGCATCACGTCTTGGTACCTATAGTGTTCCAACCTAGTCTAAGCCTCTCTCCCCTCTCTCCCAGATCTTGAGTCTCCCCTAAATCTCCGCCTCTCAGGATGTTCAACTCTTCTCCACAGAGTGGCCATCGGGTAGTTCAAAACATAAATCACCTCATACCTTTGCATACTCAAAATACTCAATGAAAAGGTGATTTTTCTTTTGCTTATTTACATTTCCTAGAATTACCATGTGTAATTTTTATAATGTGAAAGGCAACTTGTTTTTACCTTTCTGCTTTTATAAAGGCTGTAACATTGTATTATAAATACAAATTAAAGTATTTCTTGGTACAGCGTTGCTTTCTTTAATCACTCGGTTTGATATACATACCCTCATGCTGATTTCAGAGGCTTCCTCTTGTTTTTGACAATTTCTATTGCCAGTTAGATAAACGATAAGACTCAGTGACCCTGAGAGATGACGTATTATCGTGGGAAAGGCACAGAGGCACAGATTATAAACCACAGGACCTGTGATCTAGTATTTTTGTCAATAGTTGTGCCAAATGGTTTTAGCCAGCTTACTTAAACTTTCTGTGCCTCATCTCAAAAAAGTGAGACTAATAATATCTGGTTTACCTACCACACAGGACTTTCGTGAAGATCAAATAGATATTTCAAAAGTGTTTGGTGAAGCACAAAACACTCAATGAATGCTACTTAAAAATAACAGAATGACACAATAGTCAAATGGTGAGTTGTAAAATCTGCAGATGGAGTGATGGATTGCCTTAAAACACCAAAGTAACTTAAGAGTTCAAAGGAGTATTACATTTGTAATATATGCTATGATAACCCCAATATCCATGTGTCCAGACAGTGATTAGATTAGTATATGTCAGATGCTAACTGAATAAAAATTAAAATGGCGGATGTAAATTTGGGTAGCCCTGCTACTCAGAGCATACAGGTGTACACAGCCCAGAGAAAAGCTCTGCCTTGTTAATGCTGGGCTGTGGATAAAAATAGTGCCCTGATCTGAGTGGGGAGAGACGTGTACCTGGAAGCCTTTCAGGAGATGCATAGGTTGACCTTGAGAAAAAGAATCTTCTTATCAGGTGGTTCTAGGAGTAACTGTTTTGCCAGTCTCAGAAGTAACACAGGTAGTGGAGATGAGCCAGCATAATAAAGTCTCTCTGCCCACTGGGAAAATTTAGAGTTGGAGCCTTAGAAGAAGGAACAAGAAAGGTTTTGAGATGCTTATTCAGTTTAAAGCAACCCAACATTTATTGACTATCAGAGGCACTGCAGGATCCATTTATATATCATCATGTTTGATCCTTAGCATGCGTTTTTAGATAGATGTCATTATCACTTTATAGATGGGTAAACGCTAGACTCAGAGAAATTAGAGAAGTTGGTGTTCAAGATCACCCAACTAGTAAATGGCCGATCTGGGATTAAAATCCAGTTCTGCTGGCCCCTTTACACGATATCCTTCTGAATGCCCATGAACATCTGTCGTTTCCACTTGGATCGGTTCATATGAAAGATTTTCAGAGAGAGAGATGTGAAGTTTTTCAGTGATGTTGGCAGAATCTTTGATAACAGAGTATAATGCTATTAGAAGTAACAAATCCCAGTGATATATGAAGCTGCTTTCTTTCCTTTCTTTAACAAAGAAAGAAAATTAGATTTGTGGCTTAGCCTCTCTGAAAGATTATCATGATTTTTTTTTTCAGTCAAATATTTTCTAGGCACAGAAATATTCTGCTGTTTTAAATATAGCTTTTATAGCATCAAAAAGAGCTTCACCAAATCAGTGTGTATTATGTAAGAAACCAAGGATTTTGCTGCCCTAGAATTCGCTCCGAATGGTTCCATTCGGGTGTAGGCAAATGGCATAGCTGCCTATAATTCACGACCCGCTTCGTGAAGTCAGGAACATTATTTGACAAGGACAGGGTTCCATTAACGTTCTTCTGCTCCAAGTCACAAAACAGAGCACATGATTTCAATGAGATCTTTTCGGTCCTCTGGGGCTTCTTTTCAAATGCTTCAAGGCAAGATTTTTTGTGCTGGGGCAATTCCAAGATTTAGCCAAATCCAAGCCTTTGTGAATTTGGTCTTCCTTTCACAAAGATTCACATTTTCTAACGTATCACGGACTTACACGAGGTGCTCCTTTGAATTTGTTGCTTTATGTTTTTATTAGAAAAAAAATCCTTTAACACCCAAAGAACTGAGGCTTTTCTTTCCAATTTATGTTCAATCATGGAAGTAAAAATTACAAATATAGAAATGATATCACACTTTCCTTAGCATTTTACAGCTATGCTCTGTAACGAAAATTCGTAAAAATCATGTGTCCATAAATATGACAACAGTTTAGGTTCTCTTTAGTTATTTTTAAATAAAAGTTCTTCTAGATACCTTGGCGTGGAAACAATGATGAACTATATATTAACTGATCATGCGTAGCACAAATAGTCTACTGCTCTTCGATATTAATTATATTCAACAATACTTAATTAGCTTAATTCCTTGTAACTGGAATAGTCATAACAAAGCTATGTTTTAAACTAGCCAGAAAAAATTACAGACTCTATAATTTGGCATCTGTTTCATGTGGCTCCCGAAGTTAATCCATCAATCTCAAGTCTAGTTTAAGAAATGATGTTTTAGAGGAAAACCAAACACTAGTTAGACATGGTATAGGAAAAGATAGTTTCCACGGTCTATAAGAGTCACTCTTTCTATTGTAAGAATTCTTGTATGATCCAAACTCGAGGATAGAAGATAGCATATAACAGAATCAAAATGCCCTTTATTTTAGAAAGACTTTATAGTTTGCCCAGTTGTCAGGTATTTTGTATGGGATAGGATTATGTCTCAATTATCTACTTTATGTTAAAAAAAAAACCCCAAAAAACTATCAGCCCCAAATTTGGGGACTTTAAACGAGGTTGACTTTTTCATGTGGTTCTGCAGTGATTGTTTTCTGGTACGTGGTATTGGCTGGGGTCACCCATGGAGCTGTGGGCTGGGACAATGAGGTTCATCACATGGCCTCTTTCTCCAGCAGGACAGCTGGTATTCCACACAAATGACAACTAGGCCCTTAAGAGGGAGTCAGCCAGTGTGTAAACCTCTGCCTGTGTCATGCTCGCTTATCCTCTACTGATCAATACAAATTGAGTGGCCAAGCCCACGTGGGAGGAAACTTCTCGAGTGTAAATATTGAGGGTATGTTTCATGGGAGGCTACCAACATGTCTCCCATGGGCTGCTATTTCTATCCATCGCTGCCCTTTTTCCTCAGTAATAGAAGTTTTATTTTTAACAAGATACATGGCTATTTGGAATAAGGACTACTTTTCCTATTTGAACATTCATTAAAACTATGGCTGGGAAGCTATGTCTTTGGGCAATGGGATTCAAGCCAAAGTGTTGTGTGTAACTTCTGGATAGTGTCTTTATTATGTGTCTATTACTGTTTGACAAGTTATCACCAAACATAGCAGCTTAAAGCAACAAACTTTTATTTTCTTACATAGTTTCTGGGAGTCAGGTTTGGTGACCACTTAGCTGGGTTTCTTTGATTCCGAGTCTCTCATGTGACTACAGTCAAGAAATTGAGGAGGGCTGTAGCCATCTGGAAGTTGACTGGGGTTGGAGGATCAGTTCCCTAAGGGCTCACTCTCATGGCTATTGGCTGAGGGCCTCAGTTGCTTATCACGTGGTCCTCTTCACAGGGCTGCACCCAGCCTGATCCCATGGCAGTTAGTTTTCACCAGAGCAAGTGAGCTGGGAGAAAAAAGCAAGAAAGGAACCTAGCCTTTGCACATATTTGAATTTCTGTTTTCATTTGGTCACACAGATGAACCCCGAGGGATGTTAAGATAATTCCGTGTATATGCATGTGTGTGTGTAAATACCAGGAGACAGGGGTCAATGGAGACCATCTTGGAGGCTGCCTACCATTGTCTTTAAAGGTGAGGTAGAGGTGTTTCTTCTTAGTTTGAGCGTCTGATAGTTTTCAATATTCTAAGCCAGTGGTTCTCTACCTTCCCAATGTCTCGGCTCTTTAATATGACCCACAGGGTGGAACTGCTGCTCTAAGCAGTTATATTAGACAAAATTGAGGAAACACAATTGCATATAAAAGGTTTTCCACACTGCAGCTAAGCACCTATTTATTGGTATTCTTTATTCTCATTACGGGAAAATACATTTAAAAAAATCATTTCTTAAAAGTAAAAATAACGATGATGATATTAACTGAAAATTCTCTTCTCCAGTTGACTAGGAGTATTTTTGGATTGTTTGAAAACATTTTGGAGAACATGGCCTGAAACAGAAGCATTGCTGTCTTATTCATATTCATTGCAGAAATAATTACAGATTATTGTTGGCAAACTCATCTTTTTTTAAAAAACAAACAAACAAACTATAACCGGGGGCAGTGTAAACTGTGTGGTATGAAAATGAATTCTCATATTGACCAGTTCTGCTCTTGCTTTCCTGCTGTACTCATGGTGGAGCTATTGGTTAAATCCTGTCTTCACACATCTAAGAAAATACTATACTGTTTACATAACCATTAAGTAGAAAGCCACATCTTAGGTAACTGTTTGACTCAATGAAAAATTTTGATGACTTGATTCTAGCAGTAGATAAAAGCATGACTTTAATTCAGGGATTCATGATTTCATTTTCCACTTTTTCTTGTCTCTAGAGTCAGTTCCCTTATTTAAAACATGGGGGTGATATTTAATTTCCAGGATATTGTTATGTATAAGATACATAAGGCTCATAGGAAGTGCTTGATACATGAAAATATTCTTAGCTAAATGTTCTTGAAATCTTTAGTAAGATTAGTGGCTTCCATGAATGTTTAGCATATTTCCTAATAAGACCTTTCCCTCATGAGTGTGTGTGTGTTTAAAAATAAGAGATTAAGGCACTAGATAAGCTTGTACAAAGAGAGCATATTTTCTTTTTTAATGTCTCTTCTATTGAAGAATCTCTGTTAGCAATTTTAGTTGTGTTAATATAGATAAATAACTAGAAACCATTCATCTCTCCATTTACTCAGCCAGTTATTTACCCAACATTTATGAATTATCCATTATGTGGTGAGCAATCAAAATGAAAAGACTAAGCTGTTACCCCTGCCCTCAATGGTTTCATAGTCTAATGAAGATTTGTATCCAAGAGAAGTATAAACATAATTAAAGTAATGTGTCACTTGCTGTATTTGTGATGTATCTGTTATTAGCTGATTACAGCACTAGAAGCTTGTGTACGAAGAAGCATTTAACTGCCCAGGATTTGAGTTTCCTGAACTCAGAGTGCCTTAACTGTGACTCAAACCTTATGGGACTTGGAGGATGAGTGGAACTGGCTCATGCTACAACTGTGCTGTAACAAAGCCTATTGTTTCTGACTCTGTAGTCTAGAGTCTCAGCCAGCATCCATGAAACTGTGGTAAATTCCCTTATCAGGCTGCAAGTCAGGTTAAATTTCAGACCTTTCACAGTTTATCTCTTAGCATTTATTATTATTATTATTACTATTATTATTGTTTCAACGCATGAATTGCCACGTGAGTTGTATTTAAGTTACAGCTAGTTTTGAGCCAAGGGCCTTGTGAAGCATATATAACTCATACATCTCTTCACCTATCCTAATGGGAACTATTATTTTTTCTAGTGTGGCAGTCAATGTTAAAAAGCTAACATGACTAAGTGCTTCATATGGGCTTATGTCACACGTATTTCTTTTCTCTAGTTGTCACAATCATGAGTGGAACACTATTTTCCCATTTTATATATAAGCAAACTTCATGGAGATGTGAATAACTTGCCCAAATCACCTCATCAGGAAGTGATGGAGTGGAAAGTCAAGGTCAGGTCCTGAAGTCCCAACCTGTTCCTGGGCATCACCATCCAGTGCAGGATAGCCTCACATACCCATCATCCCAGGGACCAGTAGTGCTATATAAACTGGGCCAATTTCTTAACCCAAATGAATGAATTCTTTGATTTAAAGAGGATAGATACAGGGTAGGAGAGGTATTTTGGGGTCAGGAAGCCTTCCCCATACTCCTGAAATAGGATAACAGAAGACTCTGTGTGTGGTTGAAGGGATGGAAGGATCATGTTGGACATAATCCCTGCTCTTGAGGATTTTGTAGTCTTGTTTGGGAAATAAAATTTATACGCAGGGAGCAATAGAAGAAAGTAAGACAGTATTTCATTAAGCTCCAGATTGAATGATTCAAGTAATAAGTGAATTAATTACCAAGTTGAAAGAAAGGTGTGATCAAAGAACACTGTCCCTGAGATTTGGAAGGAGGCAGGGTGTGACTAGAGTCTGAAGGAAGAGAAAGTCCATTCCAGGAGGAGTCGAAATTTCATGCTGTCTTTTCAGGAAAAGTACTTTTTGTGCCTGCTTTTCTCCATATATGAAAAGAACAGGTTTATGGTTTTGTGTCCTTTAAAAAAATCACAACATATAATAGGCAGACAGAGATACACACACACACACACAAAACATACTCACACAAAGAAACAAGCCCCACCATGCTATTTTCTCATTTGCACTTAGCTGGGCGGTTGCGAGCCTTGGTTCCTGGTGTGGATGTTGCCACAGGCTCCTGACATTCTGAGCTTGATTGGATCCCTGCAGTGCAGGCTACTTCAGAATACCTTTTTTAGACCACTTGAAAGTTTTTCGATTTATTCAGCAGAATATATCAGCCTGTCAGCTTTGGCAAGCTGGTGCCTGCGGAAGATGTATCTTTCCTCTGCAGGTGGCACTGGCTGCCAATTTTTCTTTGGGGTGAGCTCTTCCTATTTCTAAGCAGCCCTCTGTGGTTTGAGTCCCCGTCACATTAGAGCTGGTCTCCTTTTCTGTCTGCTGCTCTATCTGGATAATGGCTGTGCCCGCTGTGTGTGAGTGGAGAGAAGAGCCTATTGTATTACTTCTTTGCTTTGTGATTAGCAAATTGCTTTTTGCTTAAACTGGGTCATCCCATCTCTTTTTTTCTTGCCAGAGCCATTTATCAGCCTCTATCTTTTCCTAGATGGTAATATCGATGTCACTTTGCTTTGGCAGTGTCCCTGGAGTCCTTGAGGTTGCTGCTACCTGTCTTCTCTTTGATAATTTGCCATCCACTCTGTAGAACGGCCTCACGCTCCTCCGGCTGTCCATTCTCATCACACGAGCAATCTGGTTCAGCCTAACGGCCATGAGCTTCCCCAGTGGGCTTCAGAGAGGAAGCAGGAAGATTTCCTCTGGGACTGTCAGAGACCTTTGGAAGGTGCCTCCGTTTACAAGATGGAATTTGAAGGCAAAACATACCTGCGGCTGTCAGTTTTACTAAGTGGACTTTGTGAAGTGACAGCGACATCAAAAGTGATCATGGAAGAGAGAAAGGACTTCCTTTTTCCTTCTAGGACTTTTTTCTTTCACTCTTTTTCTGCTCTTTCTTGATGTGAATGTCTCTTTTTCCTTCTGGACAGCAAGTTATCAGATTAGCGAATTAAAAAAAAATTCGACCAAATGAATGATAATTTCAGGCTGAGTGAGTCTTGAGGCATAGTAAGTTCTAGTAATGGAAAAGTCTGGAAGAGGCCATTCAGCTTTTTCTCCTTGTTCTGGGAGAGCACTCTTGAGTATTCCAGACAGATGGGTTTGGGGCCTATTTATAGGGGCCTTATAAAACAGTCTGAGGAAGGAGAATTTGGCTTATGGTGGATGGGTCTGTTTTTAACAAGTAATGGTAGTAATGAGGGTTGTCCACTCATTAATAAAACAGCTAAGAAAAGAACTGGAGAATTATGGTAGCTAATGGTCTGAAGAACATTTACGATCAACCTGATTTTATGATACATTTTAGAAGAGCAGTTTGATCATAAATATTCACTCTCTCGTGACGTGTTGCACATAAAGTTTGATCCCAGGAACGTCTTTAAAGTACCTTCTGAAATGATGGAAGACAGGAAAAGATTGCTTTCATATGCTAGGAAAGTTCTCAGAGGCTTTTGCCACCCTTGAAGTAGGAACTTTCAATCAAATTATTTCTACTAAAGATTTAGCCTTAGGGAAACTCATAGTAAAGTGAAAAGGTCAACTCGCGGAGAATATTTAAACTTCTATAAAAGAATGAGACACTTGATCAGGTGGTAAGTGGTTCACAGGTGTCTTGTTTGAGCATTTCATTATCATCACTGGGTTTTTTGCTATTTCTAGAGTTACAGAGTTTGGTCTTTTAGTCATATCATCTTTAAACACGAGAAAAGATCACTCCTTTTTTTTGCTCACAGGTGGTGGTAACCATCAGGTATATCTTCCTTGGAGGTGCTAATATTAGTGAAAACTCCTTCACCCGACCCCAAGTACTGCGGGGAAGGCCCTAATTTCAAGCCTGGCTAGTGAAACTGGTGCAGATATATTTTCCTCTCGGTGCTTCCTTAGCTCCTCAGGGAATATTTTAACCTAGGATTAAATAGCCCTGTCTTCCCTTAAACCAGAAACAGACAGGGAGACTTCATCGTATTATGATTCAAATTGCTGTTTTTCTTAGATCTCAGGAGCTATTCATTGTTCAATCTGAACTGGGCAATGAAGAAATGTGTTGAAAAGGGAAAGATAAAATAGATACTTAGAAATTCTTTTAAGTTCTGTAAATTCTTTTAAGTAAAATCTTCAGTGGAGAATTTTATTATTATTTTTTATTTGTGTATCTTCCCTAAATATAATACACACATGTATTCAGAATAAGTATGAAAACAAGAAAACATATCCCAACAGTATGTGTACTTTATTTGTGAGTTACTTAATGTTTTCTACCATGTCTCTACTTTCTTCTAGTTTTTAGCTGAATGATCTATAAACTATATTATTAATGCATCCATTGGTAAAATACTTTTAACATGCACCCCCAAATGTCTATATATTTATTTATTTGTATGCTAATTACACTTATCATTATGCTAATATATTATGTACATTAAACAAATATACACAGTGATTTAGAAACAGACTAAAAATAGATACATTTATTTAAATATTTTGCCAAGAAACAATAGTATCATTTACTAATAGTTTATGACACTTCGAAGAGTTAAGACTAGGGTGATTATTACCCATAGTAATGTAAATTCATATTTCATTTTAGTTTTTCCTTTTTAAAACTTTTTATTTAAAATCGATACATAATTATACATATTTATGGGGTACCTAGGGATATTTTGATATATATAGGGATCATATCAGGGTAATTAGCATATCTACCATCTCAAATGTGTATGTGAAAGTATGTAATATATTATTGTTAACCATAGTCACCCTACAGTGCTGTAGTACACTGGAAATTACTTCTCTTAATTAGCTGTAACTTTGTGTCCTTCAATAAATCTTTTCCTACCCTCCTCCCACCTTTCCTAGCTGTCCTCTATTCTACTTTTTACTTCTGAGATGAACTATTTTAAGCTTCTGCATATGAGTGAACACATGCGGTGTTTAACTTGCTGTTCCTTGCTTATTTTACTTAACATAATGTCCTTCAGTTCCATCCACATTGTTGCAAATGACAGGATTTCATTCTTTTTAATGCTAAATGGATATTCCATTGTGTAAATATACCACGTTTTCTTTATCCATTCATGGGTCCGTGGGGCACGTTTGTTGATTTCATCATCTTGGCTATTGTGATTAGAGCTGCAATAAACATATAGGTTCAGATGTCTCTTTGATAAACTGATTTTCTTTCCTTTGGATAAAGTCCAGTAGTGGGATTGCTAGAACATATGGTAGTTCTATTTTTAGATTTTTGAGAAACCTCCATACTACACTCCATAGTAGCTTATTGGTTTACCATCCCCACCAAAAGCATATACGAGTTCCCTTTTCTTTGCATACTCACCAGCATTTATTATTTATATATTTTTAGACACAGTCTCTCTTGGTTGCTGGGGCATAGAGTGTATTGGTGGCATCATAGCTCACTGCAACTTCCCACTTCAGGGCCCGAGCAATCCTCCTACCTTGGTTTCCCAAAGTGCTAGGATTATAGGCACGAGGCACCGCATCTGTTATTTGTTATTTTCTGTGTTTTTGACAATACCCATCCTAACTGGGATAAGATGATATCTCAGTGTGGGTTTTCTTTTTTTTTTGAGAGACAAGGTATCACTCTGTTGCCTGGACTAGAGTGCAATGGCATCATCATAACTCACTACAATCTCTAACTCCTGGGTGGAAGCAATCCTTCCGCTTCAGCTTCCTGGGCAGTATGACTACAAGCATATGCCACCATGCTCATCTATTTTTTTCTTTTTCTTTTTTGTATAAGCAGAGTCTCTAGATGTTGCCCAGGGTAGTCTCCAACTCCTGACCTCAAGTGATCCTCACACCTTGACCTCCCCAGGTACTAGGATTACAGGCCTCAGCCACTGCACCTGACCTCAGCCTGGTTTTGATTTGTTTCCCTGATGATTAGTGATGCTGAGTATTTTTTCATGTATTTGTTGCCCATTTATATATCTTCTTTTGAAAAATATCTGTTCAGATCCTCTCTTCATTTTTTAAAATTGGATTATTTTATTTCTTGCTGTTGAGATATTTGGGATCCTTATATACTTTGGATATTAATCATCTTTCAGGGGAATGATTTGCCAGTATTTTCTCCCATTCTCTGGGTTGTCTTTTCACTTTGTTGATTGTTTCCTTTACTGTGTAGAAGCTTCTTAGGTTGATAGAATCCCATTCGTTTGTTTTTGCTTTTGTTGCCTGTGCTTTTAAGGTCTTATTTATAAATCTTTTCTCAGACCAAGCCCTGAAGGAGTGTTTTCCCCAGTTTTCTTCTAGTAGTTTTATAGCTTTTCATCTTATATTTAGATATTTAATCCAGTTTGCGTTGATTTTTGTATGGGGTCAGAGGTTCTAGTTTCATTGTTCTGTGTATAGTTATCCATTTTTCCTAGCACCATTCACTGAAGAAGAGTGTCCTTTCCCCATATAATGTTTTTGGCAACTTTGTCAAAAATAAGTTGGCTACAGATAAGTGGATCATTTCTTGAGTTCTCTATTCTGTTTCACTATGTCTGCTTTTATGCTGTTTTGAACACTGTAACTTTGTAGTATATTTAGAAGTGTGGTAGGATGATGCTTCCAGCTTTGTTTGCTTTGCTCAGGATTGCTTGGGCTATCAAGGGGTCCAAACACATTTTAGGATTTTTTTTTTCCTATATCTGTGAAAAATTTCATTGGTATTTTGACAGAGAGTGCACTGAGTTTGCAGAATGCTTTAGGTAGTATGTTCATTTTAACAATTAAATTTACATATTTAAATCATCTTCTTAATAAGCTCAATTTATTTCTAGCATCACATTATTGTTCTCACCTTACAAGGAAAATTTCACATGAAGAGTGGAAGCCTGAGATTTTCCATTTATTGTTCACTCTTATTTACATTATTAGTATCTTATTCAATGTGTGCCTTTTGTGGGAGTATTTTTAAACTGCTTAGCTTAGGAGAGTTCTTCAGCTAAAACTAGAAAACAATCCATAAATTTAAATAGCCAGTCACACTTCAAGTCCGGAATGTCTACTACACTATAAGTAAACAAACAGGTAACATATGACCTTTAGCCCCTCCATATTCTGGAGAATTATTTTTTGCTCTGTACCCCCATCTGTAACCCCATCTCACATATGTGATGGTGACCACATTATATGTGGATGGGCAAGGGTGTGAGTGTTCATCTGAATGTTAAATGCTAGCAAATGGGTAAAGCATAATTTTCTTTTTTAAACATAAAACGAATAGAAATGTTAATATTTTCTTCTCAATTCATATAGATTGTCTTGTGTACCCCTCTAAGAAAAGCATACCATCTTGGAGACCACTCATCTTTTTTTTTTTCTGAGACAGAATCTTACTCTGTTGTACAGACTAGAGTACCATGGTGTCAGCCTAGCTCACAGCAACCTCACACTCCTGGGTTCAGGGGGTCTTCCTGCCTCAGCCTCCTTAGTAGCTGGGACTATATGCACCTGCCTCAATGCTTGATTAATTATTCTATTTTTTAGTAGAGACAGATCTTGCCTCGCTCAGGCTGTTTTCAAACTCCTGAGCTCAATGGATCCTCCTCCCTTAGCCTCCCAGAATTCTAGGAGTATAGACCTGAGCTACCAGACCTGCCAAGAGACCATTCTTTTTTGATAATATAAGACTGGATAACTTAAAAAGAAAACTATCTATTTAAGGTGAATCTTACTTTGTTTCATGGTAATAGTTGTAAAGTGCTATAGTCAAGAAATTCCGGTAGGTGCTCAATTAAATAAGGTGTCTATGACTCCCAATGACTGTTTGGAATCACCTCATTTAACTCTGCTACTCTGTATGAATTCCATTATGGACAACTTTTTTAGGGATCAGAAGTCCAGCAATTAAGTTCTAATTAAGCTGTTCAAAGTACAGGTTAACTCAAATATTTATTACTGTTTATATTATCAAATCCATTAGGTAACATTTATGAGAAAGACTATGATCGGTTTGGGATCTAATGAATTTCGATAAAATAAAACACCCCAGAACTTAGCTTGTGAGCTGCAAGATAGTTCTAATGAAGATACAGCTAAGGCGCTCTGAGAGTGTTGGAAAATAGAAACGTTTACTAATGTAATTGATCTTAGAAAACTGGTTCAAGAAAAATGGGCTTAAAAGAGATTAAGAGTATTATTTTGGAGAGTGAGAACAACTAAAACAAAAATTCTGGTTACTTCTTCTTTATTTTACATTGCTAAAAAGATTTGTTTCTTACATAAATTTGGAAATCACTATTCTACAGAGTTATAGGATTAAAACTAATTTCTTTGCAACTACTTTCGTAAAACCTTAGGGTGCAATATATTTAACTCTGGAAAAGATACTAACAGTTTCCTCCAATCCAGGAATAAATATGAAACAACTTGTTTTCTTTTTTTTCCCTTTAAACATTTTGTACTTGACCTCTAACTTTTGAAATATTAGCCATGGTAGAAGTAGTGGTTATATGTTACTGAGACCCCAAAAGGCCCCTCTAATGTTATTTGCAGGAACAATTAAGGGTAAAATCATATTCAGGTTATGATTTAGGAATTTTTCAAAATATGTCTGAACTATTCAATTTTATTTGAACAAAAAAGGCTATCATCAATAGATGTAACTTCATAAGGTAGAAGTCTGTTAAAATTTTTATCCTAAGTCTCTTTTTGTGTCATTGTGTAAAATCAGCCAGTGTATTTGGGAATAGGTACAATAATGACTCTTTCTCATCCTCAAAAGCTTCTTGATAATAACATTTTCTTCTTTCCAACTTGTGTTGTGAGGCTTAGACATTAAAAATGTTGGATTTATTCCATTCATATATTATATGTCCTTTGGACATCAAGCAGATTTTGAATTCTCTTACAGTGTGAAATCACATCTTATTATTATTTTTTTTTGTCAAAGTGCTATTCAGCTTTTGTTGCTTTAGCATTTTAAAAAATTGTATCAAAATCTGTTAATGCTTTTCTATGACCTTCTTACAGATGAAGGTAAGGCAAAAATTTTTTCCTAAAAAATCGGTCCAAATTATTATGAAAGTATTGTGTGAAATACAGTGCGAGAGGAGCACATGTTTGACTTTTCTAAACTCAAGACTTGATTAATAGGCTTATATTGAATATTGATCAGTAACAAAACTTTAGAGATGTTCATAAATCCTCATATTCTGGAAATTTCTAGAAGTTTCTGGAAATAGAAAGGAAATGAAAATTAGAAGTCCTAAAGAAGATTCTTATGTACATCTAGAATTTCTCTGTAGAGCAATTAGTAGTCTTTGTAGGCAATTTTTAGTTTTGATGGTAGAAAATGGTGGTTACCAAACATAAATAACCATCAAATTATGGTAGGTAGGAAACAAGATCTCCAGCTCCACTCTCAGAAATTCTGATTCCATGATCTGGAGGGAAGGGGCAGGGTTGAGGAAGGGGGTTATTCAGGAATCGTATTCTAAAAACCTCTCCATATGATTCTAGAAATAAAACAAATTTGGTTTAAGAATGGAGGAGGTTAGATTTCTTACTACAGAAATTAGAAAGGGGGAATCACATTTTTGGAAGGGCACAATTTTAGGCAATCACAGTATCGATACACATAATAGAAGAATTTTGCTTCAGTAAGCCTGCTCCTTACTAGCAGAAACCACATGACTTTGTTCCCAGGTCACACAGCCTGGCTACTGAGTGAGAGGGTATGCCCAGTGTATCAGGAGAGATGAGAGGAAAGCCATTCTTTATGACCGTGCTGGACTGTGGGCAGGAAGACGGGGAGATGGGAGAGTCAGAAAACAGTATGTTTAATTCCCTTCCCTCCATTTAACTCTGATTTACTTAAACAAATAGTCGTGGTAAGCAGCTTAGAGATATTGGCCAAGCTTCCCTGAACTTACAAGGAAATAATTGCAGATGCTTAAGAGCAAACCAGCCTTTAGCTCAGTGCCACAGCTTAGCATAACACCAATACGGGAGGACGTATGTCAGAGAGAAGGACAGTTAGATATAAAGCTAGAAGTCAAATTCGATTTTTGTGACTCACACCAGTAAAAATTACCATATTATATGTGAAATTCCAGAGTGAGGAGCTAAATTACCATGTATAGAATCTACAAAAGACAGAAAATACCAAATTTCACACCTAATGGGCTCCTCATGTAGGGGGTTCCCTCATTCACATCAAGACGATAAAAGGGTAAAAAATATGAGACCTGGGGAGATTGTCGAGAAGGGGCAAAGGATGTGTGTGTGTGCGCGCGCGCGCAGATGGGGAGTGGGGTGTTTCTCTTTTAGTGCAAGCCCAGTTTGAGAAGTGGCTTCAAGGAGACCACTCAGAGTATGAAATGCCTTCCCTGCCCTTGGGTGACACGGAGAACGATGTCTGCTTGGCATCTGTAACAGCAGGCTAGAGGCGGCAGTGTGAGAACTGGCTAAGGCTTCCCGAGCTTGTGGGGATGAGCAATGTGTGACTTTCCCACGCTGGGCCAGGGGGGAGGAAGAGCTTGCCCAGAGCTGGGAAGATGTGGTGTCTGCTGACAGTGCGGATACAAATTGGGTGAGCCACTCTAAAGCCAGGGGCTCCGGAAGGGTGACTGTCCACGTGCCATGGGGAAGAACTGCAGATTTCTGGGTGAGGGCAATCTCCCAGGAGCCCACAAAAGGCCCCTGTGTTAAACACCCTTCCCAAAAGACCCCTCCCTGCCTGATAGTGGCACCTCCCTGTCTGCCTTCTTCCCTTAATCTTCTCTCCCCATACACCCAACCCTGGGAAGTTCTATACCTTGTTTAACAAATTTAACACACTGGTGGAAGGAAAGAAGGAGACTCAACTCCAGAAAGAGCGAAGGAGGACCCTGCCGTTCTCCACTGCAAGCGGCTAGTTTAGGCCCCAGCAAAGGGGTTGGGAGGGGATTCTAGTTAAAGTCACGCTCTGAGTTTTGATGATCATATGATGTAGCTTAATTTACCCAATGGGAATGTTTGCCAGTTGTAATGACTACGGGATCCCCGTGACAGTCTTATACCCTCCGGGAGTTGAGGAGAAAGAAAAGATTTTATTAATCTAAATAATGTTTAAAGGAAGAGGAATAAAGAGAAAAATGGTGTTTTGATCATGTTGGGTTTGTTTGATCTACCAGTTTCAGATAAGGTTGGTTACAAAAGGGGTCTGGAAATGTCTGTGTGCCTTGGGCAGAGCTGTGGAGAGCAGAGAGGGCTGGGGCAGCAGTGCAGTCACCAGGCAGCAATATTCTGGAACCATAAAACGGGGGGCGAAAAATGGGTGAGTTCAGGGGCTTCAGATCTGAGAACCAGCAACATATTGAGGAGGAAGATAAACCAGGTAGCTGCTTGGTATCAGCTCAGGCTTTTAAAGTTAATTAATTAATTAATGTATTTATTTATTATTTAGCTGATTTTAAGACAGTATTAGGGATCTCACTTTACTGTGTTTCTTGGACTGGAGGAGAAGTCGTCTGGTCGGGGGAGAAGAGAGACAGCACTGTCTGAGGGTGGCGGAGTCATCTCAGAATGGCTTGTACCTTTGCACTCAGCATTCAAAAACAGCCAGCGGTTCCTTCAAACTAGCTGTTTTGAGGAGGCTAAGGGCCAACTGTGTTCAGCTTTCGCCACCTTGAATTTCACTTATTATCTTAGAGCCACAGAAAGAGTGAGAAGAGAGAAGAGCAAGAGCGAGAAGGGGGCGCTAGAGAGAGAGAGATTATTGTGAGGGAGATACTTTGTCTTGATTTTATTTCTAGAATGAAGGTAACAGCACTGAAGATGTGCAAAGCTGTGTGGTATCGTTAAATTATTCTTATTTAACATTTCCATTTTCATACCTTTTTTTTTTTTTAAGAAAAAAAGACTGAGAAAATTTATTTCACACACATACACACACACACGAAATAAGACTGCTAAACTTCCTGGGTTTCCTAAGTGAGACACAGGATTGAAGCACTCGGAATGACCTTAGAAGTACAAGCTTGCAGATGGCTGCAGGATGGCAGAATGTCTATAGGAGTCAGGATATGGATTCTTCTAAGAAATCAATCACTTTGGGTGATTAGGCTGTATTACAAGAGACAAGGCATGACCTTTCTCCCGGTTAACCTATTTATTGTTTTCCTCTCGTGTTTATTAAAGAGTCTATTTTCAAGGTGGGGAGGGTAATAGAGGCCTATTATTTAGAACTAATAACTGGTTGATAATACGGCTCTTTTTCTAGAACACACCTTTTTTTTGTTGTTCATTTCAACTTTGAGGGTACTATTTTTAAAAACAAGAAAGAAAAAGAAAAGGGAAAAAATTACTTTATGAGCTTGTGGGGACATCATGATCTTGCCCCAGTATGTATTTAAAAAGCCATTAAGCATCCTGATTAGTTTGGGAGACGGTGCAAAGATTGTTACATTATCCATGGCTGCAACTAAATACCGCATGCGGTATTTGTCATGGTAAAGTGCGTTTATCAGAAAATATGGGAAAATTATTACACATTGCAATGGTTGATTCAGATTAGATATTGAACATAATGAGATTTCTTTCAAAGAGAACTCTTCAAAAGGGCAGATACTATAGGACAGATAGCAGCCCGTCTGTGGTAGACGACTACAATGTAAAGTAAGGAATTTTTCAGGCCACATGTAGAGGTCATTTTCCTTACTGAATGGTTACACTTTGCATATGTTAATAACTTTTCCTCATATATTCAGGCTGAAAGAGAGCCTCTAATGATGTATTAAAAGAAAAACCTCAAAAAGGTAAAAAACTTTCTCAGCATACTAATTGACATGGAGTGTATTTTTGGAGGCTGCTGTAATTGGAAGGTTTATATTAACATTTAAAATAACAAATTCCTTGTGCTCGGAAATAAGGATAATATGATGTCGCTTGAGTCAGGAAAGCACGTGTGTGACTTCAGGTCTTACCAAAGGAGCCACAGCGGTTCTCATCACAGACCCTGCTTTTTCTGGAGACGGACCTCCGGTGACATGCTCTCTTCTGCAACAGCTGCTTGGTCAGCCTGATTTTTCTGCTTGTTTACTTTTCTCCGTAGCATCCTCAGGAAGCCTGTTGAGACTATTTCTCATATGAAATGGCTCAGAGATCCAGCTATCCAAACGTGTATGATCTAACCATGCCGTGAGGTCAGCAGAGGTTGGTGGGAGGCAGGGCTGGAAAAGACAATGACGGTTCCCAGAAAGCCCGGGAGACTTGGTGTTTGAACTGAGCAGGATTAAGCAGTGTGGGAGGACAGAAGGTCCTACTGTCTGGGGAGTAAGAACGTGGCTTAGCTCCTCTCCTATACTGAAAGGATTGTGAGAATTGTTGGGTTTTTCTATTTGAGGATTTTTCATAGTTTAGCGAGTAGGGGAAGGCCAGGATTAACTGGAGTTCTGCTAGATAAAAGCATGATCCATGTGTCAGGAACACTTTAAATTCAAAAGGGGCTCTTTCTGAGCAAAGGGCATATGGGCATTAATCCTAGATAATAGTAACACACTGTGGCAATATGTTTGTTATGCGTAGAATATACACTGTATTTGATTTAAGTATATCTTAATACTTTAAACATAATACATAATGACATTTTTGTAAAGAACACACATTATTTTACGAAGAAGATGATTAAAAACTTCTAAATTCTCATTTCAACTTACAACATACGAGAAAGAATACCTTGGTAGAATTTCAGTGACAGTGCTGGGAAATGTAGACTTGAAGGTGGAGTGAGGTGGGTGTGCTCTGGGTGTGGAGATTAAGGATAATTAATGGAGCCAATGAACATAAGGAAAAATTTATCCATTTAATCAGCATTTGTTGTACTCTGTTTAAAAATGGCTTCTTTACAAGTACACAGAAAGCCATGTGGTTCTTCCCCTATCTTCCTCTCCCGCCCTCTCCTGTTCTGTGGTCACCACCCCCTCTGGTGATCACTGTTAAACAGCTCTAACGTAGTCTCACTGTGGCAGATCGTGTTTCCAAAGATGGCCACAACCTCTCCCATCCCACCTGCTTTTCTGCAATGCGACTTTGCCACTTCCCCCATTAGGAGATAGAATCTATTTTCCCTCTTAAATCTGGGCTGCTTCGTGTTCTAAACTCTTTATAGGAATTAACTCATTCAATCCCTATAAGAGCCACATGAGGCGGTATCATTATTATTATTCTCATTTTATAAATGAGGAGATGATGAAGAACATAAGCCAAAAAGGTTACTTAAGAGCAACATTCCTAAGGTAGAAATGATCATATAAACAGAAGAAATAGAATATTTTAATTAATTAATATATTAATTTTTTGAGACAGAGTCTCTTTTGCTTGGGCTAGAGTGCAGTGGCATCACCATGTCTCACTGTAACTCCAATTCCTGGGTTCAAGTGATAATTTTGCCTTCACTTCCCAAAGTGCTGACATTCCAGGCGTGAGCTACCATGCTAGGGAGGAATAGAAACTTTTATTCATCCTACAGAAAACACTCAAAAAATGTGGGTTATTGTTAGTAGTATTTCACTTTTTTTTTTTGACCAGGGCAGTTTTTTTTGACCAGGGCTGCGTTTGATCCTGCCACCTCTGGCATATGGGGCCAGTGCCCTGCTTCAAATATTTTATTTCTAGTTTAATTTGTATTTGTCTTTTTAGTTTACATTTTTTAACTTTCAAACATATTTCATTGTTTTTAAAATTTTCCATTATCCCTTTATCTTGTAGTTTCACTATTATTTTCACTTCCAGTCCTGAATTCTGTTTCTAAAGCTTAATCTCATGTAATTTAAAGTTCTATTGACATGGAAACTTCTTAAATATTATCTTTAACTTGACATTTTTGACTTTTCCTATGTAAATGTTGTGATTTTAGGTGTTTTCTTAATTTTTAAAAATTCCTTTTACCTTAATCCTTTTTAAAAAAATTTCATGGGTGTGCGCAATATAGACCATTTAATTATTAAGTCTTTTTTTTTTTTTTATTAAATCATAATTGTGTATTGGTGCAATCATGGGGCACAATGTGCTGACTTCATATACAATCTAAAATATTTTCATTGAACTATTTAACACAGCCTTCATGGCCTTTTAATCACTATATGAAGACATTTATATTCTACATTTAGTAATTTTCACTTGTACCCTTGTAAGATGCACCGTAAGTGTGATCCCACCAATCACCCTCCCTCCAC
>CAUYRH010137027.1:0-11304 GCA_963574655.1 Perodicticus potto | reverse complement strand
AAAAATGGCCGGGCGTTGTGGCGGGCGCCTGTAGTCCCAGCTACTTGGGAGGTGGAGGCAGGAGACTTGCTTGAGCCCAGGAATTGGAGGTTGCTGTGAGCTGTGATGCCACAGCACTCTATCCAGGGTGACAGCTTGAGGCTCTATCTCAAAAAAAAAAGTACTACTAAAGAATATACTTAGAAATCTGCAAGATCTGGAAAACTCAAGAGTCTTACTAAAAGATATAATAAAAAGTCTTATGCTCTTATGTGATGAGAAGATTTAGTATTACAAAGATTTCACTATTTTCTGAATTTATCAGTAGACATAGCCAATAAATGTTAAAAGGATTTTTCTCTTAGATTCAAAAAGCTGACTCTAAATGTTATTTGAAAAAATAAATAAGGAAGAATTGTCAAGAAAATTATGAAAAACTAGAGTATTAAAGAAATAGAAGGGTATTCTCCCCCCCTCCCCTTTTTTTTTGAGACAGAGTCTCACTTTGTCATCCTCAGTAGGGTACTGTAGCGTCATAGCTCATAGCAACGTCACACTCCTGTGCTCAAGAGATCCTCTTGCCTTAGCCTCCTGAGTAGCTGAGACTACAGGTGCCTACCACAACACCTGGCTATTTTTAGAGACAGAGTCTCACTCTTGCTTAGGCTGGTCTCAAATTCCTAAGCTTAAGCAATCCACCTGCCTCAGCCTCACAGAGTGCTACGATTATAGGCGTGAGCCACTATGCCAGCATTCTTTCTCCTATTCTTGCACACAGAAAAATCTAAGTGAGTCAAGTATTTAAACATTATTAAATAAAACCCTAAATGAAACATTGGGGAATTCTTTTATAACTTTTTTGTAGAAAATTAACAAAAAATGAATATATTTGACTGAACAAGAATTTAAAAAATATCTTCTTTTCAGAAAATACTACATCTAAAGTAAAATGCAATATTCCTAAGTGAAGAAAAATTATTCATGTTACAAATTAAAGATAAGACTATTTTTGACAAATGAGAAAAATGTGCATATATATGTAAATCATTGACAGAAAAGGAAATAAATAGGTATTAACTACATAAATCTAAATTTTAAGAGAAATTCACATTGAAACTACAATAAGGTACAATTTTTTACCTCCTATAGTTGTAAAAATGAGAAAATTTGATGAAACATTATGTCAATGAACATATGTAAAAAGCAAGAACTCTTTTACATTTTGGAGGGACCATCTATTGGAAGCAATTTCACTATATCTACCAAAATTTTAAAAGCTCATTCACCTAATTGAGCAATTAATATTCAAGAAGTTTATCCTGCACTTGTTTATGTATGCTATTTTATGTAATTTTTCCTATATATTCTTACATATGTATAATATGACATACATATCATACATACACAATATAAGTACACTTACATGCAAACACATATGTGCATAATTAAAATTGCTTGGCAAGTAAATAATAAATGATTGACAACAAAGACATCAGTAGGGTACTGATTATATATATATAAATTATAGTATATCCATAAAATGGAATACTTTGCAATCTTTGAAAAGACTGATGTAGCTCTATATATGTTGATAACAGAGAATTTCTAAGATACGTTGTTAAAAGAAAAGGGATTTTGCAGAAAATTATGTTATCTTTCTTATTACTTATTTTATTTTATGTTATATTTTTGAGACAGAGTCTCGCTTTGTCTCCCTGGGTAGAGTGCTGTGGCATCATAGCTCACAGCAACCTCAAACTCTTGTGCTAAAGAGATCCTCTTGCCTCACTTTTTCATTTTTAGTAGAGATAGGGTCTCACTTTTGCTCAGACTGCTCTCAAACTCATGAGCTCAAGCAATTCACCCACCTCGGCCTCCCAGGGTGCTAGGATTACAGGCGTCAGCCACCGTACCCAGCCTATATTACTTTAAAAGGTTAAAACACAGACACACATACGTATACAGATTTTCTCTGGATATTCCAGAATTATCCTTATGGTAGCCACTGACCTAATTGACAGCCTCTGAGCTTCTCTGTAGAAGCCACAGGGCTCTATGAATTCTATTTTGCATGTGGTTATTTCAACTATTCAGCTTAGTGTGAGTACCTAGCTGGCTGGAGATTTTATAATGAGACCACTTTTCAATGGTATGCGATCCGTGTGTTAGAGACTTAGCCTGTATTATCTTCTCCTTTGGAGTGAGTTATTAGCGAGAAACTCCTTGAGGGCAGGGAACATTTCCCTTTTCCAGTGTTATATTCCCAGGGTTCTAGCACAGCACCTGACACATGATTTTCGATGTTTATTGAATCGTTGATACTAGATCTGTTTTTTTCTTATCATAAAACTCTTGGGATGAATAATGTCATTCATCTGCAAAATTCACAGATGTTATCAAGCTGATGGGGTTATTCAGACAGAACTTCAGAATGCTCCTAAAGACTAAAGTAGCATTAAAAAATAAGCAGCACAATCATCTTGGAGAAGGATTTAGATATATTTATATATGTGTGTATATGATTTAGATATGGAGCTCCCTGAGTGACTAAGTGATTAGGATAATCTTTTCCAGTTCAACTTCTGGTTTTCTTCATATTGATTTTAAATCATGAGCAAAACAGAGATTCCAATAATCAATTAGCTACTAAGAGGAATTCTTATATAATTGACACCATATCATTTATATAGCTATTTTTTTGTTTGTTTGTTTTTTTATAATATGAAGGGCTTTATTCACAGGCCAGTTTACAGTATACAAGAATTCCAAATGGCAATGCCCATTTATATACTATTTTTATGTAAAAGAAAAAAATGGAAATCATTTAGCTAAATTCTCTTAAGGATTTTTAAGTTAATATAATTTTGTGGTATGTCACAATGTAACAAGTCTACAAAACAAGTTTTTATTATACTGTAATATAAATCCATTTTGGTTTTATAGTTTGGCTAAACTCTTTAATTTTTACCATCTGATTTTTTTTTGTAACAATGCATGGGAAAGTTACAGTGATGTTTTGCTAAAATGCTCCAAATCAATGCTTTCCCCCTTCTACTCAGAAATCAACAGTAGCATCTGTTTTGAACACTGTTAGTTGCCAACCTTCTGCCTTCCTTTCAAATGGAATCCTGATTTAGTTTAGGGGTGTGTGTATATGTGTGTGTGTGTGTGTATGACTTGGGGGAAATTGACTTTGTTTCCCATTTCACTGGTGAATTCTGGTCAAAGTCAGTTAGCACATGATATTCTTCTAACAGCTGTTATTTGGTTTGTGTCCCAAGCATATTGAAGGTTTGGTTTATATCCCAAGCATATTGAAGAGAATGGCTTTATATCAGGGTTGGAGGACAAGATGCTTGCTCTTAAGCTGAATATGAAAAAAGAAAAACATGTTACCCTATTTGCTGCTAACCATCTAGGGTATCAAATTTAGACAAGGCTAGTTCTTTGATGGCATAGGGAAGAGGTGCAAAGAACCTGGGAATCAACTAATCTAGGAGCCTTCCTGGACTCTGAATTCCTATTAAGTGTATTTCTTTTTTAGGCTGGGCACAGTGGCTCACGCCTATAATCCTAGCAGTTTGGGAGGCCGAGGCAGGTGGATCACTTGAGCTCATGAGTTTGAGACCAGCCTGAACAAGAGTGAGACCCTGTCTCTACTAAAAATGAAAAACTGAAGCAAGGGGATCTCTTGAGCCCAAGAGTTTGAGGTTACTGTGAGCTATGATGCCAGGGCACTCTACCAAGGCAGACAAAGTGAGACTCTGTCTCAAAAAACAAAAAAGTATTATTTTTTATTAAGCAATCTTGATTCAATGTTTCAGTTCCTTATAGTCAGAATTGTGTTTCTTGATACACCATCCCTAAATTCATTTTGTTTTTATGATAGGACTATTAGAAGTGATGCTAGATGTTGTTAGCTCTTAATCACAATTCTTCATATATTTTTTATTCTTTATTAGAGCTATTTGTATTAGAGATAAGGTTTTGCTGTGTTGTCCAGGCTAGAGTGCAGTCGTGTAATCATAGCTCATTGCAGCCTCAAACTCCTAGGCTCATGCAATCCTCCCATCTCAACTTCCCAAGTACCTGGTACTGTAGCTTTGTGCTAGAACACCCTGCTAATTCTTAATTTATTTCTGGAGACAAGATCTTGCTCTGTTGCCCAGACTGGTCTTATACTCCTGGCCTCAAACAAATCCTCCTGCCTCAGCCTCCCAAAGTGCTGGAATTAGAAGCATGAGCTACCACACTGCACTTAATCACATTCTTAGAGACTATATGTACCAAAAGTTTTCCTACATAAAACAAACATTTATTGCATTAGCCTTTGGTGAACTCAAAAAGTCTAAGTGGTCAATTTTTTAATTCGGACTTTTTATATAACAACAGAAATGTATACCTGTCAGCTTCTTACTTAATGCAAACCTTGTTTCAAAGAAAGGCTTATCTTTGTGAAATACATTAGGATTGTGGAGATTATGTTCTATTTTCCAGGGAAAACCGTTTCAAGATTAATATGCGTTTCAAATGGCTGTTTTTTCAGGTTCCATTTCAAAAGTTTCGTGTTATTCCTTTACTTCTTTACCTTGAAAGCACTGTGGTTCCATAGACTTTGATTCATATTAAGGCACTTCCTGGCATTTTAAGTTAGTCTGTGGAATGCTATATTTTTTTCCATAATGTTTTGATTCTGTGAAGGTATCATTTTCACACTATAATTTTGCAGAATGCAAATTATGGTTAGTTATTCAGTTCTAGACCCATATTTTATATTTGAAATGTCATGACTATATTCAAAAGTTAAGTGGAGCTTCAGCAAAAATGTAACTTTGCCTTTATAAGTTTATTAAATACATAATTAATGGCAAACAGAAATATACTAATGTAAATGGAGATGAGAAGTCAAGGTATAGGTTTACGCCTACCTGGTTTGATTCAAGAAGGACAGTAGAAGTATTACTCAACTGGGACATTTTTTATCCAAAATTACTTACATCATTTACTTTACTGAGTTATATTTAGGAGACACTATAAATAAAATTTGGAAAAAACAGCCCATTCATTTTCAACCATGACCATGTTGAATGATCAATTGTTAGAGCTAGAAAAGATTTAGTCCCCCTCCGTCATTGAAAAATAATGAGATAAAAATTGATAGGATAGGATAAATTCTCCATTTATTTTCAGAAAGTCAGCTTATATGGAAGGGATTTGAGAAACCCTCAGGGATTTAGTTAAAAAAGATTTCTGGTTTCAAAAAAACATAGACTAAAATGGAGTATAGGTTCTACTCTACTTGTTGATTAGATTAAATATCGCCAATTGAGTTTGGATCAATCCCTTCATTCCAAAAATATTTTAGGGTGCCTTTTATATTCTGTGCCATGTGTTAGTCATTAGATAGGCATTATGGAACAAGATCCACATGGTCCAGCCTTCACTGACTCTCTAGGCCAAACACTAACTAGATAATTACAGTTGCAATGAATGTCATGAAATGGAAGCAAAAGCCACCAGGGCACAGTATGGCAGAGTGAACTAATCAAGTCACAGAGACCAGAACAGGTATCCTGTGAGTAAGTGATGTTTATTTATATTCCACAAATATGCTAAAGTGCAGAGCAAGCAAGTCTGGTATGCCATTGAGCATCTAAACCAAGTCTAGTTTGCTGAATATTCTAGAACTAAAGGAAGAAAGACAGTGATTCAATTCAATAGGGGTCATATCATACAGAGTCTTGTTCTTGGTCATAATGGCAGGCAAAAGGAATTGTACCATGTTTTGTTTCTTAGTTATTAGTATTGTAGGGGGTTTTATAAATTTCTTTTAATTTTTTTGAGACAGAGTCTAACTCTATCACCCTGGGTAGAGTGCTCTGGCGTCATAGCTCACAGCAACCTCATACTTTTGTGTTCAAGTGATCCTCTTGCCTCAGCCTCCCAAGCAGCTGGAACTATAAGTGTGTGCCACGGTGCCTATCTAGTTTTCCTATTTTTAGTAGAGACCGGGTCTTACTTTTGCTCATGCTGGTCTGGAACTCCTGAGCTTAGGCGATCTACCCACTTGGCTTCCCAGAGTGCTAGGATTACAGGTGTGAGCCTGTAGCCCAAGCCAATATTTTGGAGTTTTTTACTGCAGTAAAATAAATATAATAAAACTTACCATCTAACCATTTTTTATGTGTACATACAGTTCAGTGATTTTCAGTACATTCTCATTGCTGTGCAATCATCACCCCTTTTCATTACCAGAACTTTTTCATTATTCCAAACTGAAACTCTGTACCCTTTAGACAATATTCTCCATTTCTTCTACCATCTAGCCCCTACAATGTGAGGTTGGTCTAGCATAAGACATGCATGGTTACATACACAATTTTTGGGTTTTTTTTATGATACTATTTTCACATGGTTCAAAATTCTTTTTATTTTTTTTAGAGACAGAATCTCACTTTATCGCCCTCAGTAGAGTGCTGTGGCGTCACAGCTCCCAGCAACATCCAGCTCTTGGGCATAGGCGATTCTGTTGCTCAGCCTCCTGAGTAGCTGGGATTACAGGCGCTCACCACAACGCCCGGCTATTTTTTTGTTGCTCTTTGGCTGGGGCTGGGATTGAACCTGCCACCCTCGGTATGAGGGGCTGGCACCCTACTCACTGAGCCACAGGTACTGTCCCCCAAATTCTTTAAAATTTCTACAAGAGTGTATAGAGTGAAAACTTCCTTTTACTTAAGTTCCCTTCCCTACAGGCAACTGTATGTATTTCATCATATCTCTCCTCAGAAACTTTGTGCATGTTCGAGCAAATTCATGTTTTACAAAGATGGTGATATAAGCATAAACATTCTTTTGTACTTTCCTCTTTTGTCCTTTTTTTGTGCACATAAATAACTCCTTTTTTGTGGTTACATAACATTATGTTACTGGGAATATAGCATAGTTTCTGAGGTGGCAGGAAGTTGAAGGAGTTTGTAATTTACAATTTATATTTTCACTGTGAAATAGGAATAATAATCATATAGTCAGAAAAATGAAAAAGTAGAGGGTTAAAAAGTTTGATGAAAGTTGACATGGTTTAAAATTTTGCCAAATGGGAATAAGATAACAAAATTACTGAGGTAGGATTATTAGCAGCACTGAACAACCATTTGAGGTCAGCAACTCTAGATTTGTTGCTGAACTTGTGTCCTCTAAGATGTGATCCAGCAGCCTGGATATAGGCCTAAAAAAGGCTTACAGCTAGAGCCATTCAAGAGTGGTTTTTCTTCAATAGCTTATGATGTGGGACAAGGGAATTTAGGCTATATTATTAATATTAAGAACAAAGCTAATGCGTGAACTCAGAAATCAAAAGAGGTGAGGAAGGATGTGAAAACAAGCAGTATATCATCTATATGGAAAAACACAGCAGTTGACTGAAATATACTGATGAGATAGTAAAGACATAGTGGTTGTAAATTAACAATTCCCTTCAAAGGATGGGGTAAATAGGGAGTGGGAAGTCTGAACTTACCAGGTAGAGCTGTTTTTAGGACTGGATTTTAGACACCAGAATGCTCAGAGCAGATTTTAGAAGGTCATTGCAGACAAGAAGCAGTATGAGGAACTGAAGTAACTAAAAGTCATATTTTAAGAAGCATTTTAACAAATGAAAACGTATCTGGGAAGGGGTAACCAGAATAATGAAGGGAATCTCATATTCAGGTTTACAAATGCCTATTATTAATGATTGCCTGCTATATTTAAGACATTGCCCCGGCAATACGAAAGTAAGACATAGTGATTGATCTTATGAAGCCCAAAGTAGTGTGAAAAAGAGAACCCCTAAGGGGAAAAAGTTTTTATTTATTTATTTATTTTTTTGAGACAGAGCCTCAGCTGTCACCCTGGGTAGAGTGCTGTGGCATTACAGCTCACAGCAACTTCCAATTCCTGGGCTCAAGCGAGTCTCCTGCCTCTGCCTCCCAAGTAGCTGGGACTACCGGCGCCCACCACAATGCCCGGCCGTTTTTTGGTTGCAGCCATCATTGCTGTTTGGCGGGCCCAGGCTGGATTCGAATCCACCAGCTCAGATATACGTGACTGTCGCCTTAGCCCGTTGAGCTACAGGCACCGAGCCAGGGGGAAAAGTTTTTAAATATTTAAGAGTCTGTCATGTCTTAAAGGAATCGCATTTTTGTCTTTGTGGCCTTAGAGAGCAAAATTAGTATCAAGGAGTGGAATTTAATAGGGAGATACATTTTGGCTTAATATGAGAAAGAACTTTTAGAATATACATACTTTTGGCTTGGCCCCTGTGGCTCAACGGGCTAAGGCGCTAGCCACGTACACCTGAGCTGTCGGGTTTGAATCCAGCCTGGGCCCGCCAAACAACAATGACGGCTGCAACCAAAAAAAAAAAATGGCCGGGCGTTGTGGCCGGCACCTGTAGTCCCAGCTACTTGGGAGGCGGAGGCAAAAGACTCACTTGAGTCCAGGAATTAGAGGTTGCTGTGAGCTGTGATGTCATAGCACTCTATACAGGGTGACAGCTTGAGGCTCTGTCTCAAAAATAAATAAATAAATAAATAAAAATAAAATATACATACTTTTATATATATATCACGATAACAAGGAAAATGGAAAAGAAAAATAACGTAATGCTGTTATACTTGCAAATATTTCTCATTTTTTCTTTATTTTTACCCTTGTCCACATATCTTATTCTTTTTTTACAGTTTCAATCTAGCTCACATGTAATGCTGTCATCTACTAATTTTCACTTAACAATACATATCTTGTCCCATGTTGTAACATTGTCTTTGCAAGTTATTTTGTTTCCTTATTAATTTAAAGGTAGTTTATTGCATAGGCAAAGGATTAAAAGTTTGATATTCAACCCACAAAACATTTAAAACTTAAGTGATACTGGGATTGTGGTGGGCACCTGTAGTCCCAGCTACTCAGGAGGCTGAGGCAAGAGAATCACTTAAGCCTAAGGGTTTGAAGTGGCTGTAAGCTGTGATGCCATGGCACTCTACCGAGGGCGACAAACTGAGACTCTTGTCTCAAAAAAAAATCGTAATGATAAATAAAATAAAATGTAAGTGAAAAGCAGTTGAAATCTCTCTGTCCAGAGATAATCATTACTGATTTTTTTTTTTGGAGACAGAGTCTCACTTTGTTGCCCTCGGTAGAGTGCTGGGGCATTGCAGCTCACAGCAATCTCAAACTCTTGGGCTTAAGCTATTCTCTTGCTACCCTCTCAGTTAGCTGGGACTACAGGCACCTGCCACAATGCCCAGCTATTTTTGTTGTTGTTGTTGTTGTCGTTGTTTAGTAGACCTGAGCCAGGTTCAAACCCGCCAGCCCTGGGGCATGCGGCCGGCACCCTAACCACTGAGCTCTGGGCACCAAGCCAATTACTGATATTTTTTGGTAACTTTCCCTCTAAATGGCTTCTCTGCTAAAATATATTACTTAAGGCTAAGTAATTTTATATAAACAGGGCCATATTATACACATTTTTTTGGACGAGATAGGATATTTTTCTATATCAGTAGCTAAAATACATAACTTTTATTGGCTACATTGTATTATACTTTATGTATAAAATATTATGTCATGTGTTTTAGATGTAGTATCTTTAATTCTTTCCATAATCCTACTTGGTAAATGATAGTATGTCCATTTTATAGATGAGAAAATTGAGGCTTGGGAAGGTTAAGTAATTTGTCAAGTCACATAACTAAAAATTAAAAATAACAAGAGTTTAAATACTCCTTGCCACCACTTTCTTCCGTATTCTTTCCAATATTTAATAATTTGACAATTCAGTGTACATGTTTATATTATTGACTAAATAAATAAATGGACTAACTTAATATTGTCTCTAATAAATCAAGTAGTTGTTCCTTTCTTTGTCAACTTTTGTTTACCTTATAATTAAGTATTTATTTCCTATCCTTTTTTTTTTTACTTAAAAAATGCAATAGATCTATCGACTTCAAACAGATATTACAAGCACAAAACATAATCTTTTTTTCTTTTTCCTGGAGGCCTACCTCCTATAGTCTTCTGTTATGCTCCAGTCTAGACTGTTTTTTCAGGCATGGTGCAAAGCTGTTATCCTAAATTTTCTTGTGCCATTCTGCATTGTTGGATCCCTGTATTCCTAGAGTTCATGACTTTTATTTCTTAGTTTATTTCCAGATACTTTCAATATTATATTATGGGAAAAAAATTCATTACATACAAAAACAATTGCTATAGTACTATGTTAATAAACCCTCCATGTATTCATCACCCAGTTTAAACAATTATCAACTCATGGCCAATTTTGTTTTAGCTATACTAAAGGAAATCTGAGGCATTGTATTTTATCTATAAAATATTTCAACCTATGTCTCTAAAGAGTACAGAAGAATTTTTCTTAAAAACAATGAATTATAATATCATTATCAGACCATAACAATTTAAATTAATCCCTTAATTTCATCAGAAGTCCAATAAGTAATGTTCACATTTCTAGAATTTTTTTTTTTTTTTGAGACAGAGCCTCAAGCTGTCACCCTAGATAGAGTGCTATGGCATCACAGCTCACAGCAACCTCCAATTCCCAGGCTCAAGCGAGTCTCCTGCCTCCGCCTCCCAAGTAGCTGGGACTACAGGCGCCCGCCACAACCCATTTTTTGGTAGCAGCCGTCATTGTTGTTTGGCGGGCCTGGGCTGGCCTTGAACCCACCAGCTTAGTTGTACGTGGCTGGCGCCTTAGCCGCTTGAGCCACAGGCGCCAAGCCATGTTCACATTTCTAGTTGTGTTGCGACTATCATAATTTTACAGTTTTATGGGTTTGGTTGTTTTGTTTTGTTTGTTCATTTTTAGTTTTCTTCCTCATCATTTGAATCAGTACCCAAATAAGGCTTACACATTGTAAATGATAGCTGTCTCTTCATCTCCAGGTTTCTCCTCTGTTTTTTGTTTTCTTTATTTTTAATTTGTTGAAGAGACCAAATTGCTTCTGTAATCTACATTTTGTTGCTTTCATACCCATGGTTTTGTTTAACATGTTTCTCTGTCTTCTACATTTCTATATTAGTATTTAGATCTAGAAACTTCAAGTTTTTGGCAATTCTACTTTAGTGATGTGTTCTTCTGTTAGGAGTCCCATTATCTAAAGCTTCTCTCTTTTTTTTTTTTTTTATTTACTATGTGCCCTTATACAGAAAAAAAAAGTGCAAGTTAAACTACAGCATATGTACTCATATCATTATAATAATAAACACTTCCAACAGTTCTTTGATTATAAAAACATTTACATGTTAACTACAAATAGAAAAATG
>CAUYRH010137026.1:0-11852 GCA_963574655.1 Perodicticus potto | reverse complement strand
TTTTTTTTTTTTTGAGACAGAGCCTCAAGCTGTCACCCTAGATAGAGTGCTGTGGCATCACAGCTCACAGCAACCTCCAATTCCTGGGCTCAAGCGAGTCTCCTGCCTCCGCCTCCCAAGCAGCTGAGACCACAGGCGCCCGCCCCAACGCCCGGCCATTCCTTGGTTGCAGCCGTCATTGCCGTTTGGCGGGCCCGGGCTGGATTCGAACCCGCCAGCTCAGGTGTACGTGGCTGGCGCCCCAGCCCATTGAGCCACAGGCGCCGAGCCTTAAATAAGAACTTTAAAATCTGGCTCGGCGCCTGTAACTAAGCAGCTAGGGTGCCAGCCACATACACCAGAGCTGGCAGGTTCGAACCTAGCCCAGGCCTGCCAAACAACAATGACAACTACAACCAAAAAGTAGCCGAGCATTGTGGCCGGCACCTGTAGTCCCTTGGAGCCTTGGGAGGCTGAGGCAAGAGAATCACTTAAGCCCAAGAGTTTGAGGCTTCTGTGAGCTGTGACGCCACAGCACTCTACCCAGGGCGACGAAGTGAGACTCTGTCTCTAACTAAATAAATAAATAAAGTACTTGAAAAAAATAAGAACTTTGAAATCTGGCTGGTCACGGTGGCTTATGCCTGTAATCCTAGCACTTTGGGAGGCCGAAGAGGGTGGATTGCTTGAGCTCACAAGCTTGAGAACAGCCTGAGCAAAAAGTGAGCCCCTATCTCTACTGAAAATAGAAAAACTGACGCAAGAGGATCTTTTGAGACCGAGTTGGAAGCTGCTGTGAGCTATGACGCCATGGCACTCTATCTAGAGCGACAGCTTGAGTCTCTATCTCAAAAAAAAAAAAAAAACAACATTAAAATCCTTCTTTCATCGCATTCACCTCTGAAATTCTTTCTCAGTGTATTTAAAGTTAGCAATGAAAACTTTCAGTGTCCAAGCTAAGAAGGTCCCCGGAAAAATCTACAAGAGTGAAAGCATTCCTCATTGGCCTCGGCTATAAATAAATGACTGTGTAGCGGGCTGCTCTGAGAACTATTAGGAAGTGATAAACACTTTGCTCACTATTAGCATACACTTTTTTCTAGGTTCATAGCACATCTCAAAGAAGGACTAACACAGATACAACAATATCAAAAGGATAAGACCAAGTTGTAGGTACTAATTAAACAAATGAAATGACTTGAAATTTAAGGTTGAAAGAATGGAGACAACAAGAATCGTGGATGTGTACTCCTGCAAAGCACTGAAGGAAGCTCCTGACGTACACTATCCCCTTTCATCCTCAGAGTATCGTATGCGGGGCCAATATTAATATCCCAGTTTTTCAGATGAAGAAACTGACGTCCAGAACAGCTCAGTCATTTGCCCAAATCATACACTAGTAAGGGCTGCAGAGGACATCCAAACCTGCAGTCCTATGGTGGGGCCTACACCAATAACAACAATAATGATGACGATGGTGACGGTGGCGGCAGTGATGGCGGCAACTCATGACCACCACCACCACCACTGGAGCTACAGATGTATTTCCATGGTTATGAGCAGTTACTTAATTGTTTAAGAGGCTGGGCTCTTGTCTATAATCACAGCACTGTGACAGCCCAAGGTAGAGAATCCCTTGAGGCCATGAGTTCAAGATGAGGATAGGTAACATAGTGAGACCCTGTCTCTACAAAAAAATTTAAAAATATTAGCTGGGCATGAGTGGCATAGGCCTGTAGTCTTAGCTACTTGGAAGGCTGAGGTGGAAGAATCAAACGAGCCCAGGAGTTGGAGTCCATAGTTGCTGTGAGTGAGATCCTGTCTCTAATTTTTTTTTAATGTGTTTATATTGACAATGTCAGGTTTAAAAAAAAAAGAAAAGTTTTCTTAATTGTTTAAGGGCACTTGTAATCTGAAAGTAAAAAAAAAAATCTGACTCTTCCGCAACTATTTACCTTTTTTTTGAGACAGAGTCTCACTTTGTCACCCTCAGTAGAGTGCCGGGTATCACAACTCACAGCAATCTCAAACTCTTGGGCTCAGGCAATTCTCTTGCCTCAGCCTCCCACGTAGCTGGGACTACAGGTACCTGCCTCAATGCTCGGCTATTTTTAGAGACAGGGTCTCACTCTTGCTCAGGCTGGTCTGGAACTCATGAGCTCAGGCAATCCACCCACCTCCTCCTCCCAGAATGCTGGGATTACAGGTGTGAGCCACCATACCTGGCCTTATTTACATATTTTAAAATTTAAAAGGATAAGATCACCTTTAAAGTAGTGAACAACTGTAGGTAGATAAATTTAGTTATAAAATAATAATAATATGTTATGTTAGTTACATTATTCCCAGTTTAGAAAGTCAACATGCATTTATTATTATTATTTTTTTTTTGCAGTTTTTGGCTGGGGCAGGGTTTGAACCCGCCAGCCATGGCATATGGGGCCGGCGCCGTACTCATTGAGCTACCGCCCGCATTTATTATTTTTTAATGGAGCTATCTAGCCTCCCTTTCCCAAAGTGGACAAATATGTGTTCTTCAATTTATAAGCAAAAACCAAAAGTTGTTCAGAACTAATGCATACTAGCATGGCCTGAGCAGCAAATTTACGTGATTTGAGTCTTTCATGTTACTTTTAGGGCACCGGCCCCATATGCCAGATGTGGTGGGTTCAAACCCAGCCCCAGCCAAAAACTGCAGAAAAAAAACCATAAAAACTATGTTCCGATCAGAATAAACAGAGAGGAAAAAAAACTCGCATGCATGTGCACACACTGATAAATACTTGTTTTTAACACAGCATTAGTTACACTTCATTTTTCATCTTCGAAAGCCAAGGTCCTCACTGAAACTTTTCAGCACAAGAAATAAAATATTTTAAAACTGATTAACTCCTAATTATAGGTGCAATTATTTTCCTGCCACCAAATTCACCCACAGCACAGAAGCCAACACAGCCTATAACTGACAAGGTCAATGTCCCTATTATTAATTCATTTCCTAAGGGCCTATTTCCAGGGATAGAAATGCCAGGAGGACAGGAAGTGGGGCCTTTTGAACATGAGGAATTCCTGGAGCTTGCTGGGCTATACCAAAAATGGGCTGCAAGAATTATCTAGTATTTTATACTACCCATGTCAGCAGTTTCCTCTTTTGAGGATTTTACATACTAGTAAAACTACCAAAAAAAGAGTAGGTTGTCAGGATTTTTTTTCCAGGTAAAAGCATTAAAAAAAAAACTAGCCACCATTTATTTTTACTATAATTTCATTAGAATAAAGGAACTGTATTTATAATAACAAGAGAAAGGATAATCTCAGAATAAAAGATAGCCTTCCTTTAAAGGGGGGGGGGGCTGGTAAGCAACCCTACACATACACACATCACACATACACATCACTCAGAGTCACAACACAGACATCACACACACATCACACGTACACAGTCGCATATACACACACACAATCACACGCACAGTCACATATTCTTTCCCTTGCCTTTTCCTTCTCTTTTCTTATTTTTCACTTTGCCCAGTAATGTAGGGCCTGTATTTGAGAATCCCTGATACATATTACCCCTTTGTTCAAATATTTTTCTAGAACTGCGGACAACAGAGCTGTAATGACAGTCCTACTTTCCACTGTATTTAGATCACTATAAAAGCTGAGAAGACAACCTCCAGCTCCGCCATCCGACAGGAGCGGCAGCCATGCAGTACTTACAAACTCTGAACATAAGGTTCCCATGAAACTCTGCATGTCTCCACTCAAGCACTTGCCACATTATATTGGGACTTTTTAAAAAGACAGTATCTCATATGTCTTGCTCCCCCCTCCCTTTATTTTGGGACAGAGTCTCAAGTTGTTGCCCTTGGTAGAATGCCGTGGCATCACAGCTCACATCAACCTCAAACTCTGGGGCTTACGCGATTCTCTTGCCTCAACCTCCCAAGTAGCTGGGACTACAGGCGCCCACAACACCCGCTGGGCTATTTCATTGTTGTTGTTGCAGTAGTCGTTGTTTTAGCTGGCCCGGGCGGGGTTCGAACCCACCACCCTCAGTGTATGTGGCTAAAGCCCTACCCACTGAGTTATGGGTGCCTCCTTGTCTCACCCCTTTTAATAACCAATTTCTACCAGGAATTTCGTTTTGTTTTGAGACAGGGACTCGCTCTGTTGCCCGGGATAGAGAGCAGTAGCATCATCGTAGCTCACTGAAGCCTCAAACTCCTGAGCTTGAGTGATGCCCTCCCTCAGCCTCCCAAGGAACTGGGACTACAGGCATGTGTCACTACACACGACTAATTTGTTTTATTTTTCGTAGAGAAAGGGTCTTGTAATGTTGTTCGGGCTGGTCTTGCACTTCTGGCCTCAAGTGATCCTCCCACCTTCACCTCCCAAAATGCTAGAATTACCTGGCCCTTAGGAAGACTTTCTAAAGTACAATAGGTATTGTATTTGTTTTTGATTTTTCAGAAATAAAATTAGACTAAAGAATAGAGGAAAAAACTTAATATAACATATTTAATACATTATTTCCTACCATTAATAATAACAAGTCATGAAATGCAAATTTTCAAACCAGGATGTTTTTAATGATGTGGTCTTTACGCACATAAGGAGGAGAAAGGGCCAACATAGTGGAAAGAACAGACTCAAACAATGCACATTTCCTCCTCATCTCCTTGAACTATCTTCCCCCCACTCATCTCTAGCACAATAATGCCTTACTTTCTAATACTTTCTAAAAAACTACCTGACTTTTAAAAATAAACAGAATGGTTGACATTCCAGCATGAGAGAAAAATACAAAATGAAGGTAAGTGCACAACCTTAATCAAGTAGTGGGATTTGGAAATGCACTCTACAGCAAAATAACCTGAAAATTTTGTCAAGCTCATCATTAACAAATGGAAAATGGGGAGTTCTAGTGCAAAGGGTATGGGGCTTTGTCCACACTCATTAAACAGTCACTGACACCCTGGCAGCGAGGCTCTGCGGGGATGCCACAAGGAAGAAGGTACAAAAGTCCTGAGCGTTCCATTCCAGCAACAGGAGATAAAACACTACATAGCAACTAAAAACAATAAATATATTACAAGGCATATTCCATGGAAGAGAACAGTGTGCAGATAAAGGGGGAGGAGGTTTGCTAAGGTTGGAAGGTACAATTTTAAGCAGAGTATTCACCTAGAACAGTGGTTCTCAACCTTCCTAATGCTGCAACCCTTTAATACAGTTCCTGTGGGTCTCAACCCACAGGCTGAGAACCGCTGGCCCGGAAGATGATATCTGAGCAAAAACTGAAGGAGGTCAGGTGTGGAGTAAAGTGTCCTAAGCAGGCGGAGAACATGGGCACAGGTACTGTGGCAGGAAGGAGGAGACTTGTCAATCTAGCAGTGAAGTAAATGCGGCTGGAGCTGGCGCGGAAAGTGGGACGAAAGACGAAGGGACGGGGTCGGGAAGGGGCCTTCTGAGACACTCACGAGGACTTTGGTTCTGAATCAGAATCACACCTTTGCTGACTATTAAGTGACACTGGACAAGCCACTTCTCTAACCTTTAGTTTTCTTATATGTAAAACTGAGAAAATGTATTTCACAGGGTTGGTTGAAGATTAAATGAATGGAAGTGCTTTTCACAAAACAGTCATTGATTTGACAAATATTTATCAAGTATCTACACCCGATACTTGAATCAATTTCTATTTTGGAATCAATTTCTATTTTATAACTTATTAAAACTATCTTCTGTGTAGAAATACTTATATTTGCTATTTTTGGCACATCTTAAAATTATTTTTAAAACTATTTTTAAAAACTTCTGAAGTGTTTCTAGAAACATTAATTTTCTTTTTTTTTTTTTTTTTAAGGCCAGGCGAAGCGGCTCACACATATAAACCCAGCACTCTGGGAGGCCAAGGTGGGCTGACTGCCCTGAGCTCACAGGTTCAAGACCCCACCTCTAAAAATAGCCGGGCGTTGTGGCGGGCGCCTATAGTCCCAGCTACTCGGGAGGCTGAGGCAAGAGAATCACTTAGGCCCGACAGTTTGAGGTTGCTGTGAGCTGTGACGCCACAGCATTTTACCAAGTGAGATAGTCTCCAAGCTGTCGCCCTGGGTAGAGTGCCGTGGTGTCATAGCTCCAACTCTTGGAGCTCAAATGATCCTCTTGCCTCAGTTTTTCTATTTTTAGGAGAGAAAGGGTCTCACTTTTTGCTCAGGCTGGTCTTGAACTCGTGAGCTCAAGTAATCCATCCGCCTCAGAGTGCTAGGAGTACAGGTATGAGCCACCGCGCCTGGCCGAAACATTAAATTTTTATTAACATTTTATTCCAGTTTAAAAATATAAATAAATTTTATTCCAGTAACATGAAACTTTAATTAAACAAAGGCTACCTCTTTAAAACTCTCAAATAATCATAATTTGTCTTCTCTTCTGCAGTTGGCTTTTAAGACTAGGACCAAATCATAAAACTATAATCTGATAAAAAAAGGAATTAACAGAACAAAACTTGCAGGAAGGGTTGCAGTCAGCATGGTTGAGACCCAATTTTCAGTCAGGTTCTGAAGCATGAGCAACAAAAATGTTCCATGGTTTATTTACGCCATGTGTATATGGTAAGAAAGTAAGTAATGGAATTAAAGATTTTTAGCAAGGGCTTAACCAATTAACTGCTCCCTCAAAAAAAAAACTGTGATAAAAGAACACATTATTTTGCAACCATTATCAGTTAAGGCCTCAGGGATAAAATACCTATCTACTTTCCATTTGTTCTGACGATTAACATCAGCGTCAATCACTTCAGGATGAAATGAACCTGCAGCTCCTTTAACAGCACTTTGTGAGGTTTAAGACCAGAGACAGCCTACTAATATCAATTAAGCCCACTGTCTGTTAGTTCACAATTTATCTTTGATACTAAAGACATCGTTAAACTTTTTTTTGAAAAAAACTTAAAATACCAAAAAAGAGTCAATCCAATGTAGAATGCCAGATTAGAGACGCTATTTTTGGACCTCAGTTGGGAGTTTTAAATATGAGACCTTAAGCTCCTGAGATTGACATAGGACTAAGTAAATGCAGGAGAATGGCTTCTAATCCCAAGAGTGTACACGTATAATTAGAGCCACAATCTGGGCAATAAAAGCCAGTGACAGCATGTAGTACAACCCCCTAATTATGGGGGTCGCCTATACTTCTTACAAAGCACATCACTTAATTAAATATAAATTGAATACAAATGTAAGCCCACACATACGAGTTGAGAAAATAAAATACTCAAATTTGAAATATACTAAGGAAAATGAAATCCATTTTAAAGCCTTATTTCTTAGTGTGTATAAAAACAGTACTATTTAAGCATAAAACAATAAAAAGAAGCTTAAATGTGTGCACTCACATACGTGTGCACAATGGCATGTATAATGGTGAGTGTATGGCTCCAATATCAAAACTCAGAGCACAGAAATACAAAGATTCTAAAACAGACAAAGAACGTGTCTGGAAAGTTCAACATTTTCAGAATGGAAAAACATTTTAAAGCACTGAATAAAATGATTTAGATACCAGCTTCAGCTATGATATTTACACCATCTTGCTCTTTGCTCCTGGTTTCCTGGCCACAAAACATCCGTTCCGAGGATAGGGAGTTCCCGAAGCCTGAAGAAACACTTGCTTACAGTGCAATTCTAAGCACAGCTTTTTCCTGAACCTTGACAGAAGTCAGCATTCCATGTCCAATGTTGTTCCCTGGAGCTCAGCTAAACATGCCACTAGGTAGTACAAACTTTTTCTCTTCAGTCATATTGAACATAACTTTCTCTTTCAGAAATACATTATAATTCCCCTACCTTCCACTATGGAACCAGACCAAATCCAAGAACTAAGAGTTGGCCTTAATAAGTAAAATAAAATTAAAACTAAGCTCTGCAACTAAGTCTATTAACTCAAGTACATCAGTTGTACTTCTGAAAAAAATCACAGAAACATACGACATCAAATGAATTAGATTTCTTTCAACATAATTTGGAACTTGAAAAAAACTGTAAACCCATCTGCATTCTTCCCAGTTGCTTTGGTTGACCTTTGGACCACACACACATGGACTTTGAAATCAGGGCCTAGGTTCCAATCAGGCTCCACCAAGGAGCAGCGGGGAAATTGGGGGCGGTGCAGTGTAACAGTTAGGACGATAGGGGGCAGGGCCAGCCAGGATGGTTGGCTTGGCCATTTCCCACCTGGGAAACCTGAGGTGAGGCTTTGGGCCTTATTTTCCTCATTATGTAAATGAGGGCACAATTATAGCACCAACTTTACCTAATTGACTTAAGAGCTGAGCATATAAAAATAAAAACACATAGAATATTGTCTGGAACACATCTGATGCTCAATTAATGTTAGCTGCTAAATATTCTTGTTAAAAAGCACTGCTGAGGCTCGGTGCCTGTAGCTCAGCAGTTAGGGCACTGGCCACATACACCAGGGCTGGCAGGTTTGAATCCAGCGGGGCCTGCTAAACAACAACAACTACAACAACAAAAGAGTAAGGCGTTGTGGCAGATACCTGTAGTCCCAGCTACTTGAGAGGCTGAGACAAGAGAATCGCTTAAGCCCAAGAGTTTGAGGTTGCTGTGAGCTATGACACAACAGCACTCTACTGAGGGCGACAAAGTGAGACTCTGTTTAAAAAAAAAGCACGGCTGACTCCTAGTATCTTTTACAAAATGAGTCTAAGAATAGTAGCTCTGTCACAGTGAAAGCTCCAGGGTTTTATGAGATAATATAACACATAAAGTTTCACACAATGCCTAGAGTATGAAAAATGCTTAATAAATCAAACCTTTAAAACAAATTTTTAAGAAATGAACAATATAAATTGCTGATACATAGAATTTTTTCCTTTTTTTCCCTCTGTCAACTTGTGTCAAGCCATATTTGAAGAAAATAATATTGTGCTTGACCTTCTGATATCCAGTGAGATTACTTCGAAATAAAGTTGTAACTTGATTAGAGGAAAGGTGAAGATCCTGACTCCGTGGGCAAGATGACTCAGCTGTCAGAACCACATCAGCAATGTGTCAAAAGCCTGCAGAAAGGGAGTTAGCATTCAGGTGAAGGAATGACAAACTTGAGTGTCTGGAGGACAGAGAAGCAAGAATCTATGAAGAGTTCAACAATCTGGACATGCACTGCCAAGACCAGGACACACCCAGGTCTCAAAAAGCACCACTCATTCCTCTGATTTGTAAAGTCTGCAATGGAAGGAAATAAGCAATGTTTGACAGCTTTGTCCTCAAGTCTAAATTTTAAATTATAACAGTCACAGATGTTAATACTTACAAGTACTAGAAGGAATAATAGTAAGGTATACTTAAAGAATTCTTTATGGGGCGGCGCCTGTGGCTCAGTGGGCAGGGCGCCAGCCCCATATACTGAGGGTGGCGGGTTCGGACCTGGCCCTGGCCAAACTGCAACAATAACAACAACAAAACTAGCCGGGCATTCTGGTGGGTGCCTGTAGTCCTAGCTACTCAGGAGGATGAAGCAAGAGAATCACCTAAGCCCAAGAACTGGAGGTTGCTGTGAGCTGTGACATCACAGCACTCTACTGAAGGCAACAATGTAAGACTATGTCTCTTAAAAAAAAAAAAAGTTCTGGCTCGGCGCCTGTGGCTCAAAGGGCTAAGGCGCCAGCCACGTACACCTGAGCTGGCAGGTTTGAATCCAGCCCAGGCCCACCAAACAACAATGACGGCTGCAACCAAAAAATGGCCCGGTGTTGTGGTGGGCGCCTGTAGTCCCAGCAACCTGGGAGACGGAGGCAAGAGACTCGCTTGAGCCCAGGAATTGGCGGTTGCTGTGAGCTGTGATGCCACAGCACTCTATCCAGGGTGACAGCTTGAGGCTTTGTCTCAAAAAAAAAAAATCTCTTTATAACAGCATATTCAAAACAAACATTACTGACCTCCCACTAAAATAGTGAGCCACTTTGAAGTATTTCATAAACCTTTTTCTTCCATATAGCCTGTTATTTAAAGAACTAAGGTCTTAGCTAAAATTCTGCAAACTTTTAATAGCCTCATAGAAGGCTTCAGGTTAGATCTGGAAGGAATTTGATAGGCAGTTTCAACATTCCCAGAACAAGTATTTGTTTTGAATCCAACATGATTAGTTAGTCTAATAATTATTCATTCATTCCACAAATATTTACAGAACACTTTTTATATGCCAGGCACTAGTCTAGGCCTTAGATATACACTTGAGTAAAACAAGATCCTAGCCTTCCTGAAGCTTACAGAACCAAATGGGGGGGGGAAACCTAATTAAATGGTGATATAAGTAAATATTTTAAAAGGTACAAAGTATTATCAGAGCATATACAATATGCCGGGACTGGTGACTCACACCTGTAATCCTAGCACTCTGGGAAGCTGAGGAGGGGGTACCACTTAAACTCATGAGTACAAGACCAGCCTGAGCAAGAGCAAAACCCCGTCTCCATCAAAAATGAAAAACTGAGACAAAAGGATCACTCGAGCCCAGGAGTTCAAGGTTGCTATGAGCTATAAAACCATCCATTCTACCCAAGGCAACAGAATGAAACTCTTGTCTCAAAAAAAAAAAAAAAAGCATATACTGTAGAGAAACAAACGCTATCTGCTCTCAAAAAAATTAACAGTATAGTGGGAAGCAAGATTCACAAACATAAATAAGAGCAATATATACAATTAAAGTACTAAAAGTTCAAGGACCAAATTCAGAGACAAGACAGAAAAAGGCACTTGATGAAGACATACAATGTTTCAGCAAAGGCCCTTCCATGTACCCTCTTACTGAAATCTTACAAAATCCTGCAAGGTAGATACCAATATTCCCATTTCACATACAAGAAAACTGAGGCTGCAAGATACTCAGCTTTATTTTCATGTGTCAGTGGCTAGGGTATACAAACAGCTTCAATATAAAGAATTAGGAGCGTAATAAATTTACAACAAAATGTAATTTTTCCTCTGCATTTATTTGGACAGATATATGCTGGCAGCAGAAACGTAGAAAACAGAGCAAGGAATCTGCCTTCCGTGACCCCAACCTCCCTCTCCTCACAGCCCACCTCTAACCCCCAAGGCCATAATCACAACCTGTTCTCGTGACTTTTTCACAAATATTAATAAATCTGCTTTGCCTCTGCTGATGTGATAGTTGGTTATCCTATCTACTAAAGGGATAATGAGTTAGCCCTAGCAAGAATATATTTCTATTATTATAAAAACTTCATAGAAACAGTAACAAAATGACTTCATACAATGACATCATTTTAACAATGGGAATTTCAAGAATAAAATAGGGAAATGATTTAGTGTCCCTCTAGTCACATCTATTCCACTTTCTACTTTCACAAGAATGTAAGACAAGACTTTATTAACAGATATTTTATTAAAGGCACCTTAGTATAATAAAAGAGAAAATGTCTTATTCTGAAGTTTTCACAATCTACATTGCTTGCTTATACCATTCACGCACCGTGTATCACCAAGTTGAATAAGCAATTGCTGACTAACCACTTCTTCCCCCTCCCTGAAGTCCAAAGATTCAAGACACACATATCTTTGAAAAAAGCCAAGCAGGGCAAGTTCAGGAGAGACTGTTCTATTTTTTTTTTTTTTTTGAGACAGACCTCAAGCTGTCACCCTGGGTAGAGTGCCGTGGCATCACAGCTCACGGCAACCTCCAATTCCTGGGCTCAAGTGAGTCTCCTGCCTCTGCCTCCCAAGTAGCTGGGACTACAGGCGCCCGCCACAACGCCTGGCCATTTTTTGGTTGCAGCCGTCATTGTTGTTTGGAGGGTACGGGCTGGATTCGAACCTGCCAGCTCA
>CAUYRH010137024.1:0-19844 GCA_963574655.1 Perodicticus potto | reverse complement strand
ATACTACAGTAGACAATAAGCCAGTAAGTTAAACGCATACCACATCCATCCCGGTGTGTTTCTACTGAAAATTCTGCTAGGCATAGAGGACTAGAAAAATATAAAAAGGAACCTCTGCCTTTCAGAAGCTTATAATCAATGTACCTGATGGAATAGCAAGAACAACCTCTGTGGACTTGAAGGTGTATTTATGTAGAAATAGGGGGACTATAGCTTATTGGCTTGGAAGTGGTATGATCTTATAAGACAGTCAATCCCTTTAAGGCTTCATAGTATTCCATGGTATACATGTACCACAATTTATTAATCCATTCGTGCATAGATGGGCACTTGGGCTTCTTCCACAACTTAGCAATTATGAATTGGGCTGCTGTGTTTACATGGATGGAGCTGGAACATATTCTTCTTAGCAAAGTATCTCAAGAATGGAAGAAAAAGTATCCAATGTACTCAGCCCTACTATGAAGCTAATCTATAGCTTTCATATGAGGGCTAAAACCCAGTTATAGCACAAGAAATGGGGAAAAGGGGCAAGGAAGGGTAGGGGAAGGGAGGAAGAAGGATGGGTGGAGGGAGGGTGATTGGTGGGATCACACTTATGGTGCATCTTAGAAGGATACAAGTGAAAATTACTAAATGCAGAATATAAATGTCTTCATATAGTGATTAGAAAGCCACAAAGGCTATGTTAAATAGTTCAATGAAAATATTTCAGATTGTATATGAATTCAGCACATTGTGCCCCATGATTGCACCAATGTACACAATTATGATTTAATAAAAATAAAAAAAATAACTGACAATATCTGGAAAAATGAGAACACTCATCCATTGCTGGTGGGAGTTAGACATATCTACATATTTGAATACTGACTTTTTCACTTAAAATCCATGTGACTTTGAAGAATTTAGATTCTCCAACACTGGATCACACTGGATCACACTGGATCATCTACTTTCCTGGAATGAAGTCAGTTTAATCACTATGCCAGTTATCTATTCACTGCCACTCAGATCCAAAATCACTCTTCAGTACAATCTGTAACATGGACAGAATTCTGTTAAGCATTCCTCCTTTAGAGCAAATATAAAGGTGCACTTTCTCAGTAGAGAAGGCTGGAGACACACTTCAGGAGTCAGGACCTCTCCAGATAGTTCTGGTGGTTGCACTTAATGATAGGTACAGGTGTGATGGCATCAGGAGTCTGCTGCCCGAACCACGTGCCCAGAATTCATGGTCCCTCAGCCCTCACCTGGCTTATGATCACCCCTGCTGTTCTCCCAGTATGGATACTGTGCCTGGCAGCCCAGCTCCCCGTGCTGGTCTACCACCTCTAGAGGTTTGTTTCCTGTGGTCTTCCCAACAAGCACTCCAGGCAGTCTGCCCGCAGTGGCACCCTGCCTACCCATTGTCTAGAATTTCCCTGCATCCTGGAGGATTGCTTCCTGCTTTGCAGCTCTAGCCCTGGCAACCCAGCAAACTTCTCCACCTTGCTGTGGATTGCAGCCATGCCTTCTCCAGTGAGGTCTGACCCACAGCCTTGGGAACGGGGAGCTGCAGTCCCTTTTCCAAATTTGTCCTTCCTTGGCTGTTTTCCCTCAGCTTTAAGGTACCCTACAGAGGTCTTTAAAAATCTTACAATTATCATTTTATCATGGCTTTAATAATTCTTTATATTAAAATTCTGTTCAGATCACTGTATGGTTGCTGTCTCCTGACTGGACCCAGACTGATACGTGTTCATTATCTTATTCTCTGTATTCATAAATAGTATTTGCTAATAGTGCTTCTTCAATTGCTATTTTTCCCTCAAGTTATATTGTAGTACTATAGTTGAAGAATGTGGTCTACAATGTACCATCAACTTTTTTTTCTTTTTCTTTCTTTTTTTTTTTTTGAAACAATCCAGGAGCATTTATCCAAGAAAAGTGTCAGAATCTCAGTAGGAACAATAAGCTTTGTCTGCCTTCTTTCTCCAACTCCCTAACAGGCTTAAAAACCAACATCTCTCAATCATGATGAAACCCAGCCACCAGTGGAGACGTAACTGGATGGGAGCCCTTCAATGGCCCCTATCCAGAGAATTCATCACATAGAAGCTTCATCAGTAAGCCTCATGGCTGATTTCTCCTCAGAAGCCGGAGGACCAGAATACCAGTGAATATTAAATCATTTCTTCAGTGAACTCTGGCCCAGGGCTTCTTTTCTGTCCTTAGAGTTTGGTTTTTCTTAATAATTTTGTTTTATATTGCTGTTTTAATTATTATTTTTTAAAGGTCAACTTCTTAAAAGTATTTTCCAGAGTATTTTTCAGAGTACAAAGATGAATAAATTTCTATTAGATCAATGTTATTAACATATTCATTTCCTATATGTCAGGGGTCAACAAACATTTTCTATAAAGAGGCAAAAAGTAAATAATCCAGGCTTATAGACTCTAAGCTGGAGTAGTTAGCTTTGCAATTTGCACTGTAACTTCATACAAAGTTCTATACCAAAGATCTCTCCACTTTGTCAGGGGCATATCCAGTTCTCTGGGGTTTGGGGTTGTTCCATAATTTCACTATGAACCCACTGGCTACTTTTTTGTGGCTGCTCTATTGCTTACATACTATTATTTAATAGAACTCAGTACTGATGATTTCTTTTTTTTTTTTTTTGAGACAGAGCCTCAAGCTGTCACCCTGGATAGAGTACCTTGGCAGCACAGCTCACAGCAACCTCCAATTCCTGGGCTCAAGGGAGTCTCCTGCCTCCGCCTCCCAAGTAGCTGGGACTACAGGTGCCCGCCACAACACCTGGCCATTTTTTTTTTTGGTTGCAGCCGTCGTTGTTTGGCTGGCCCGGGCTGGATTCGAACCTGCCAGCTCAGGTGTACATGGCTGGCGCCTTAGCCTGTTGAGCCACAGGCGCAGAGCCAGTACTGATGATTTCTTATTCCTTTTTCTTTCTCCCTCACTTGAACCAAAACATTACTTGTTGAATATAATTAAGTCCATAGAATTATTTATCTAAACAGCATTTGCTTTCTTTTGAGCCATAGGGTAGGAAATGCCAAATCCTAACAGTCTTTTCAGAACTGAAGAGCTGTATGCCTGCCTTTGTGAAGGGTGGTAGCCATCAGTGATACACTTCCCCAGGTTACCTGCACGCCTAGTTCTTATAGCCATGAAGTGGAGTGGTTTTGTGATATTTATAGAATTTCACTAACCACCCCACTGCCTGAGAGCTTCTTCTAAGAATAGGAGTCATGTGTCTACAAAGTGGGCCCTTTTTGAAACTATTCAGTTTGTCTAAACTCCATATTTCTTTTGGGCTGTTTTCACATATTCAATGGTCTTGTACAATCTTACTTGTTTTTATTTTACTTACATCATATCATTTCTGCTGAGTTTGAGGGGGTACGCCCTAGGTCTGCATCTGTGCTTTCACATTTCTAGGTAGTCTTGCTTGCCAAATAAAACTCTAAAGTATCTTTTGGAAAGGGAATTTATTCCCATGATGATTTCTTCTTCCATCTTAGAATTCATCTGTTGAATTTTTTTGGCTTACATTTGTTAAGAAAGTAATTAGATTTGAGATTCTGCTTTACTTAAATATCTATTTAAATAAATGACAAGTCACCTGCTTTTTTTTTTTTTTTTTTTTTTTTTTTGAGAAAGAGTCTCACTTTGTCATCCTTGGTAGAGTGCCATGGTGTCAAGGCTCACAGCAACCTCAAACTCTTGGACTTAAGCGATTCTCTTACCTCAGCCTCCCAAATAGCTAGGACTACAGATGGCTCTTACCTCAGCCTCCCAAATAGCTGGGACTACAGACACCTGCCAAAATACCTGGCTATTTTTTTTTTTTTTTGGTTGTAGTTGTCATTGTTGTTTGGCAGCCTTAGGCTGGATTCGAACCCACAAGCTATGGTGTATGTGGCTGGTGCCCTAGCCGCTGAACTACAGGAGCTGAGCCAAATCACAGGCTTTAAAATAAAGTAAAACTTTAGTATTTCCAGGCCAAATAATTGTGTAAAAATTCTTTTGGTTCTGGCTTTGAAAGGAATGAAAATAACAGAGAAGCTCAAAAAATCATGAAATTCAAATAAAATTACGTCAACCTCAGTAACGTTCTAAAAGACACACAAACTTAGGTGAGCCCTTACCAGCAGGATGAGCAGGCTAATGAGGTCTGTCAGAGGTTTGCTGAGCAGCAGCAATTCTTCTGCAGCCTGAGTGCCCCCTCCTGAGCCAGACTTCTGGGCCTGAAGGAAAGAGAAGTGAAAGGGGGGTTTGGTGATTCATCTGCTTGGCTGTAGGAGACAGGTCCACTCAGTCCAGCAGAAGAAAAGAGCTAGGGAAACACTGCACCTCCATGACACCTCCTGAGTGAAAAACAGAGGGCTCAGGAAAGATTATGCTTTGTTATAACAATGAGCATACACATTGCCACTACCATTGTCAGGCTATAGAGGCAGACTTGGACAGCACACAGATACAGCAATAGTTGCTGGAGGAAGGATGGTGATGTCCCACATCTTGAGTGGGAAGGATTTCATCTTCCAACCATCCTGAGACTAGGTGCTGTTATTCCCATTTTTCAGGTGAGAAAACAGAAGTTTAGAAAAGCTAAGTAATCCCACAGATAATAAGTGACAAAGCCAGAGGTCAACCCCGGCATCTGAACTCCAAGTCACAAATGCTAATCTCCTCTGGGTGTTTTTATGCACATAATATGATTATGATACATGCTGAATGCATTCTGCTATTCTTTCACCCTACATGTGCATGCACATGCTCAGATAACATCTAGAATATTACCCGATAAATCACTGCATGGACAGGCTTCAAATATGGGTCTATGTTCTTTAGAACTTGAAGACTTAAATTGCAGTGAAAGGAAGAAACGAGTCAGTAGTTTTTACTTTAAGTGTGTTTTCATCTAAGAGTTTTATAGAACTGTTTAATTCCAAAGGAGTTGAATAGAAATGAGTCATTTTGTACTGAGAAAAGGTAATGATTATTCTGTTTGCTATAATATGTATACTACAGTATATATACATTTCACTCACACTATTCTTATTTATTTTTACTTTAACTTAGAAGAGACAAAACCACTTTTAGATAATGACCTTTATAGGGCAATCAAGCAGGCTGTAGGGTACCTGACCTTGGGTCATTAACCTGGACTCCAGGGTTCTTCTCCTAAATGCCTAGATTCCTTCTGCACTTCTGGTCTATAGACCAGAATTTCAATTGTCTGCAGTCTTTGGTTGGACGTCACTAAAACTCAGATGCCTATCTCTTAACAACTTGCATCTCTCCATAGCTAAAGGGAACAGTGGTAATCATTGGCTTGAAGCCACTCTGACTGACTGTATTAGAAAGGTGTATTTCCTCCCACAAAACAAATGTGCCGCATGGTCCCAGGGGCCTGAATCTTTCTCATCTTGGCTGTTCATCCTTTGTCCTCTGAAGTGCATATAACAAGGAAAATCGGCCTTTTCACATTAACATGTTATCCTTTACAGTAGGTTGTTTCTTTCTTGGGTGAGATGAGGCAGCCTTGCAAATCAGGACCAAGGCAGCAGTGGGGTGCATGGTGCCACTGCTTCCTTTCACACATGTATGAGAAAGCAGATGGGCCACAGAGGAAGCACACACTGGGGGACTTTTGCCACCGGCGGTCCTCTAGATCCTCCGAGAACATTCATTTGTTATTGTCACCAAGAAACATCCAGACCCTACCCATGAGTATTCATGTACCACCTCCTTGCAAAGTTGCCAAGGGTTCCAGAAGAAAGAGAATGCTGTTGCTCTGTAAGACAGAGAAGTGCATGACAGGAATGCATTAGAAATTCAATTCCTTTCACCAAAGTATTGTCCTAAGTGGCAGTTCTGTGCCACGAAGAGACCTCTGCATGGATGCAGCAGTAAACCCTGAAGCCAGAAACCAGGCCTAACTCCCTGTCAGTCTCTCCCCAGTTCTCCCCAGCACCCTCCCTCAAGTCAGACCGCTGACTGCTGGATGTGTAGTCTTCTTTGTGCACTTTGCAAGGGGTCTTCTCTACCATGACATCACCACTGTGATGACATCAACTGTCCATCAGGGCCTTCGCCTTTGCCTCTGGTCCCACTGAGCCCTTTTCAGAACTCAGTGCCTTTTGTTATTGCTGTGTGTGGACTTATCCCTGCCTAGCCACCCAATAGTTTTCACTATTCTCAGCTATAATAGTCAAGGCAAGAGAGCCTGCTGGGCTAGGGTAACAGCAGCAAGGTTTGAGAGAAGTAACTGGATTTGTGAGATATTTAAGGAAAAATCTGCATGATTTGGTGGCAGATTAGATGTGGAATATGAAAGCGGGAATTTATTTATTGAAGACAGAGTCTCGCTTTGTTGCCCTTAGTAGAGTGCTGTGGTGTAACAGTTCACAGGAACCTCAACCTCTTGGGCTTAAGTGATTCTCTTGCCTCAGCCTCCCAAGTAGCTGGGACTATAGGCACCCACTATAATGCCTGGCTATTTTTTTGTTGTCATTGTTTGGCAGGCCAAGGCTGCATTTGAACCTTCCAGCCCTGGTGCATGTGGCCAGTACCCTAGCCGCTGAGCTACAGGAGCTGAGCCAAAAGCAGGAAATTTTAAGAATGACTCCCAGGTCTCTGGTATCCACAGCAAGATGAGTGAGGCAGAGTTGCTGGCAGGGGAATGGAGTTGGGAGGCAAATCCTGAGTTCAGCTTTGGACCATGGGACACTTAGTGGTTACTGAACAAGTTGCTGGGTATATGGCTGGTGATCTCAGAGAAGAACTCTGGGTGGAAATAGAATTTTAACAGTCTTAAACATATAAAACCTAGAAATGTTAATGTAAGAGCTATATTTAATATTAAATGATAATCAGCATTACCAAAAACTACATAAGAGAATATAGCTAACTTCTTAACATAAACTAAAAGGCCAGAAATAATTTGGAATCATGCTCTACTGATGCTAATGGTCTTGTTCATCATTTAGGTTTATATTATAACATTGCTTCATAGTGTATTTTCAAGTTTTTATATTTAATTTTTGTGAATTCAAAGGCTAATGCTATTAATAGTAATAATAAAAATGTCAATTTAGATGCAAACAATAATGTCCCCTAAGTATCTACCTATTCATTTATAATAAAAGATTTCTATTGTTCTGGAGACTTTTAACTTCTGATCCTTTTTACATCTATAAGCTATAGGACAATATTTTACAAATTGATATCTTCAAGGCATCTTGTGAGAGTAACCATCAACTACATAGCAAAGAATTACATAAAACTACCACTGTGGAAATTCAAATAAGAAACACTGTTCAAATTTGATAGCACAACAGTATGACTAATATAATAGTTGTCAGGGCCCAGGACTGGCCAGGTCTCCAGCTGTCTTAACTAGGTTCTGGACACAGACCGCTAAGCTAGCTTGCTCAGGAACAATTTCTCTTAGGTGCCTGAGGGCTATCTACTTTAGCAGGAGAGAGAGGGAGAGTCTTAGAGAGAGTAAAGCAGTCTTAGAGTAGATAGATCTTAGTCTTTAGTAGAGCTTGGTAATCTTCAGCAGAGAGACGCCGTGCTGGCATTTTGCAGCAGGAGAGGAGACAGAGTCAGAGTAAGCGGGTTCGTGATAGAATGCGCATGCTCCCGACTGCCTTCTCCTCCAGCCTAATATAAGGCTGATCTCATGTCTCTCAAAACCACAGGGGTAGAGACTGCCAATTCACCAATGCTCTCATCTCGCGAGCTCTCTTATGCTTATTAGGAGAGCTAAATCTCTCTCCATGCCCTTTTCACCAAGGTGTTCCATTATTGAGCTATACAGGTATTTCTTATAACTCTCACTCCTCCTAAGCCATAGGCTATATGGGCTGCTACAAATAGTAGTTAGGGTATACTCTAAAACAACTAAAAGTGTGGAACTGAAGTGTTCCTAACACAAAGAAATGACAAATACCTGAAGTAATGGATACCCCAATTCCTGTGATTTGATTAATTTATATTGTATGCCTCTATCAAAAGATCACATGTGCTCTATACACACATACAACTACCAGGTATTATGTGCCCATAAGATTTAAAAATTTAAAAAGTTTTAAAAATTAATATAAAGAACCTCTGTGAAGAGGTTTACTAGCAAAGAGAGGGAAAGAAAGGAGAAATGTATAATTCAGGATTCCACAAGCACTTTACAATGCTTTCCTGTTATTTTAGAATTATTACAGATGAGCAAATAAAAGCAACTGGTAATCCAAAGGCCATGTTAAGCTAGGGCTTTATAGTTTGGGTTAAATACTCAGTAATTACCTACCATATTGGTTGAGGGGATCTTAGAGTTATTTATTGAACCATATTAAAAAAGCTAAATACTCGACCAGCTTAACTGCGGGTAAAAGATACCATTTATCATAATGATGAAGAGCAGAGACTAAAGCAGGGCCTAGGGATTAGTTCTTGGCTTGGCTACTGTGACTCCTGGCAATGTATCAAAACAGTTCGGTTTCAACATAAGCTTCTGCATGTATCCAACTGAGGATGCAACCATCTGATACACATCTCTTGCAATTTTATCAGGATTTTAAATAATAACAATGACTTCATATTGGCCATGTGCCTTACATTTGATCTAAGTATCAGCTGACTCAGTTGTTTACAGACAGCATTAAGTGAAACAAGCCTGGGAAGGCACCTGACATGCAAGAGTTTCAATAAAACCACATCTCCTTCCTTCTGTGGAGCCTAATGCTAAATAAATACAGGTTAGAGTTCAGGACAAAGTGACTTTTTCCATTGTCACCGAATACACTCCTAAGCCTCAAAACCATGTCATGATTGCATGTTATCAGTCATAAGGAAAAGCATGAGAGTTTACATGTTGCATAGGTAGGTATACGGGTATACAGTAATGTATATACGGGTATACAGTAATGTATAGGCATGTGATAGTGCATAAACTCTTAACTCATTGTTCCTAACAAGCAGAGCTATCCCCCTGAGGATGGGCTGGAGTGCCATCTCTGGACAAGAAAGGTTGCACACTGCTTGCCCAACAATAGGATATACCTAAGGCAAAAGCTCTCCTTGGTCACCAGCATTTTCTCAACAAATGTTTACTAAGTCTCTCCTTAGTGGCCTCTCCTGCCTTCACTCAATATTTTGTGATCAAATTCTCTGTTCTTGACACTGGTTACTCACATCTGGTTTTTCGTAGACACTTTCTATAGAATGAAATGTTCTTTAAAAAAAATAAAAAAGGTCCATGCTAGAGGAAGATTAGACAGAGGAGAATGAAAAGGAATTACGGCATGGAATAGGGCTGCTGAAGACACAGGAAAACACTCCTCTACCTGCAAGGCCAGGCGCACGACACTGGATGTGTAGGTCAGCATGCCGTGCAAAATATCAAGCAGGGAGAAGAGCAGTGCAGCTGCCAGCTCGCTGTTGTTTTTATTGTCCGTATCCAAGCACAGTGTGGCAGTTTCAGGGAACAGCTTACAGACATGACTGACAAGTCCTGAGGGTAAAAAAGGAGAAGGGAAAAATACTCATCATGCATTATAAAAGTAATATGTCACATGAACCAAACAGAAAGGCATTCTTACCCTATGTTCATGAACCCTGAGCAGTATTTAAACTGTACTCCTACCAGATTCACCAGGGAAAGTTGTTCAAAATGCAGGTTTCCAGGCCTTACTCCCACAGACTCTGGTCCAGAGCCTAGGAGACAGCCTAGGAATACATGGGTCACTATGAAAGTTTTGAGACAGACTGCATTATGATCCATTATTTCATTTCTAAGAAACACATTCAACAGTGTGCTTTCTGATTCACCTGTGCAAATTTCAACTTTTTGGCTCCCAGGCATTACTGGGAGGGCTTCATTTGTTTCCATCTGTGTGGATTTTACATTTCTTGACGTTTGTGTATCCCAAAGCTTTCATAAAAGCCATGTATACTTGTTAAAGAAATTCCCCAGGTGATATGAGAAACACAAGCCTACATGAGCAGACTTCACAGGGTCTGCGTACTCCCTGACACTGAAGAAAAATATTTTGTATATAAACATGCTGTGCCCAGATTGTCCTTTGAAGTCAGTGTTCTTCAGTGTTTCAATCAAGAGCCATGGTTGACCACAGTAACTGTTTCAAGAACATAAAGCAATTAAGCAATTTTTTTTCTCATACATTTCAAAATTATCAGAATCTTTAAAAAATTTGAAATATGGAAATTTCCACGTTCTATCATCTTGTCTGTGCAAACCTCATATTAACAGTGTAGGTGTCACTAACTTTTAGATATAGTCTGTCACAACAGATATAGTTTCACATTTTGGGGGCATTACTGTTTGCATCTATATTAACATTTTTATTGTTATTATTACATAGCATTAGACCCTGAATGCACAAAAATTAAATACATAAATGTGAAAATACGCCATGAAACATTATAATATAAACCTAAATGATGAATGAGACTTTTAGCATCAGTATAGAATGAATCCAAATGTCTCAAAAAGAAAAGTGAATCTTAACAAATGCAATCAGTGTAACCTAATTCTTTGTACCCTCAATGAATCCCAAACAATAAAAAAAGAAAAGAAAAGTGAATCTTTACACAAGTGGACAGAGAAAAAAGCATGGTAAAGAAGTCAGATATGTACTAAAAGCTGGAATGAATGCAGATAATAAGTAAATACCTCTTTAAGAAAAATAATGAATTCAGGCAGGTATTTCTAATGCCAGAGTCCAGAAATGAACCCACAATACATGGCCAAATGAATTTCAACAAGGGATTTCTTTAGAAAAAAGAAATTCTTTTCAGCAAAAAGGTAAGGAAAAACTTGACCTTGATCTTGACCACTACATCTCACACAATATGCTAAATTTAATTTCAGATGAATCAAACACATAAAATCTAAAAAGTTCTAGAAAAAAATGTAAGAGAAGATATTAGCAACTAAGAGGTAGATAAGATTTCTTAGAACCATAAGAGACCTGATCATTAAAAAACGGATAAATTCAACTTTATCAAACATTAAAACATTTGCAAATCAAAAACACTATTAAGAAAATAAACAGGAAAGTCTAAGACCAGGAGAAAACATTTGCTACATATAGAGGGTGCCAAAAAATGTATACACATTTTAAAAAGGAAAAACCTGGATTAAATTTGTAATACTCAAGTCACATTTGACTTCTGTGATTACACAAGTTGCTCAACATGACTTGTATTCATCTTTTATTATCAGTACATATTATTAAAATTTTAATAGAGTTTTTTTCCTTTCTTAAAATGTATACATATTTTTGGCACCCTATGCACATATACCTCTAAAAGTATATATTTAGAAATACAAAACAATTCCTACAACTCAATAATAAAAAGACAAATAATCTAATTTTTATTTATTTTTGAGACAGAGTCTTACTCTGTCACCCTGGGTAGAGTACTGTGGCACCATAGCTCACAGCAACCTCAAGAACTCCTGGGTTTCATTGACCCTCTTGTCTCAGCCTCCCAAGTAACTAAGACTACAAATACCCACCACAATGTCTGGCTAGTTTTTCTATTTTTTAGTAGGGATGTATCACTCTTGCTCAGGCTGATCTCAAACTCTTGAGCTCAGGTGATCCACCTGCCTTGGTATCCCAGAGTCCTGGGATTACAGGCTTCAGCCACCTTGCCTGCCCTAATCTAATTTTTAAATAGGTAAAGGCTTGAATAGTCAGTTCACAAAAGATGTGACACTTTCCACCTTTGTTTTAAGAAGTCCGGTAAAAATATGACTTGCCTAGAAGGTGACCCCCATGAAAGAATGACCCATTCCTTGTTTTGTTTTGCTTTGTTTTCTCTCCTCCTTTGCTCTAAACCTCTCTTGTCTAGACCCAGGGTTAGGTGCAATAGCCACCTATGGCCTAGATCAGCTTTGCCTCAACCGTTGCTGAGCGAATGCTGTCTCTTTTTATGGCTCTTGTCTCTTTCTATTGGTTCTAGCTAATATACATCGACTTTAAGAGAAAAGGGAAGCTTTCTTGCACAAAAGTGTTAAGATCCAAGATTGAAGTTTAAGCACTGAAGCAAATACAAAGGAAAAGACACAGGCACCTTTGTCTCCATACCAGTAGGCATAGCCAGTGTGGCTAAAAAGAAACCTCTATGTAGACCAGCATAATAAAAATGTTTCTGTGACTTCCATGCCTATCACCTCCCTCAGAGATGCTGTACAAATGCATCTGGGATAGTGTTCAAGAACTTCCTAGTCCTCTGGTCAAATGCCATCACAATAACTTCTTCATGTTCCTTCCTAACAGTTGTAAAATAAATCAAAATTCATTAAGTCAAAGAACTCAAGAATTATTTTGCATTAATTACAAGCAACTCATCAAAAAATCCAAGAATTATTTTGTGTTAATTATAAGAAAATCCCTAAAGGAGTCATCTCCATAAGTTATTTTCAAGTGTGTAATGTTCTGGGAATATTAATGTGCATGAGCTATTCCCAGCTCCGGTCACACTGTCCTTATTATATTACTACTTTTCAAAATCTGGTGGAGTAGAGAACAAGAGTACACTTTGAATTTCCAAGCCTTTGAAAGTACTTTATGTTTCTATCTTTAATAATTTGAATATAACACTCTAAAACTAAATATATCTTCCCTATCCAGAGGCCTCCTTCTGGATAATTTTCTATTTACATCATATAAACATGTAGTCTTTTGCACTAGGGTTCACTAAAGTCAACCTAAATAGAAAATCTGGAAAAGTAGCATTAAAAAGTATTTGTGAAATTCAATGTAGAGACATTATTCTTCTCCCTTTTGATCAACTTTTAACCACTAAAACCAAGTCACATCAAATCAGCTAAGTTAAAAGTCTGCTTTTAAATAGAAAAAATTGGAGCATGAAAAGTCTAAGACAAGCATCAATTTGAGGAAAATTATAATTATTTTTCTAATGTTGGGCAACAATCTTGTTTCACTCAGAGCTAATAATTTAGAAAATTCAATTCTTGCTTAAATTTAAATGGTACTTTGAGTGCAGTAAGCTGAATAATACCCTCCATCCACACACAGATATCCACATCTTCAACCCTGAACCCCGTGAATATGACCTTACATGGCAAAAACGACTTGACAAATGTGATTAAGTTAAGGATGTTGAGATAGGGGGATTGTCAAGGATTATCCAATTGCATCCAATGTAATCACAAGGACTCCTTCCAGAGGGACGCAGGATGTCAGACTGAGGAGCAGAAGACATATGACAGAAGCGAGAAGTGATGCAGAGAAGGGACCACAAGCCAAGGAATGGGAGTGGTCACTAGCAACCTTTCAATATGGTTTTTCAAGGGAAGGAAACAGAAGCCTCCAGAAGGAAGAAAGCCTGGCCCACATCTTGACTTTAGACTTCTGGTAGGAATTCTGAAGTCTCCAGGATTGTAAAAGAACAAATTATTGTATTATTGTAAGCCACTAGGTTTGTAGTTAATGTAAGGCATGGGTAAAAAAGGAGATGCCTTGGCTTAACCTTGGCTTAGTCTGTTGTTACCAAGAAGTTCTCAACCACTGTATCAAGGAAGGAGATGAACTTCTGAGTTGTCATCAAGAACTCAGAAGAACCCAGTCTGATAATACTGGACACATGCTATATATTCAATACATTGTTTGGTAGGAAAAGTTTATGAACTGACTCATTTTTGATTGGCCAAAATGGGAGGAAAACCATATCATCTGAATTACAGCAGAGAAAGCACACTGGACTGGAAACCTAGAGATGTGCATTCTGATCTCAACTCTGCCACAATCTGACCATTTCACTAAGCCTTAATTTCCTCCACGTAAATGGAGAAGGAGCCCTACGTGATGTCTGAGGTTCCTTCAGCTCTGACGTTTTGTAAGTCCAACTATGGCAAACAAATCATATTATTTATCTCTACACTTGTTAAAATTCTACATAAAAAGTAATTTCCATAATTTGCAATAAAGAGGCATGATGACAAACTGTGACTATGTATACATCAATACTCTAAAGCTACAAATTTGACATTGTAATAACCTAGTGTAGACAAACAGTAGTAACAGCAAATATCTATATTGTTCTTACCATGTGCCAGGTACTATTCTCAATGCTTTAACATATCTAAAGCATAGGGAAGATTACCAAGGCCATGTGGCTCCAAGGTCTGTGCCATTACCCACTTTGCAAGACTGCTGTTCTGTAACTAAAATTACTAAAAACAGAAAAGAAGGAAAATAAGACTATTTAGTAAATCCAAAGTATGGATGGATGGGGGAAAAAAACCACATGTTTTTCAAGAGATGCAACTGGGAACAGAAAAGGATAAAATAGATAAGGGGGAGGGCTTTACATGGAAAGTTGAATCCCTCCACCACTAGAGAAATATAAAAGGCTAAAAAATATGTAAATAAACAGGATAGAAAATTGCTGTGCCACCAAGGCATTCCACCTTGAAAATAAATCTGCTTCATTAATATCCGATTTTGCAAAAGTTATTTTAGCACTTGTACACAGCAGGTCTATTATCCTGTGACAGTCTTCTACTTAAGTGACATCTCTCTGCAAAAAGGTAATTAACAGGTGCCACTCATAGAGTGAGCCCATCCTCACCACTGCTGCTGCAACGTTAGATATTCAACACCAGTGTAGTCAAGTAAATGACAACAATCAGCAGGGAGCCCATCTCATTTTCAGTTTTCTGGTGGAGAATATAAATATTAGGTAGAATTTAATATGCAACCTTTACATACAAAATTTCTGAAAAATTTGAAGTCACATAAGAAATCAAGTTATAAGAGGACTTCTAAAACCTTGCTTAAATATGAATGTAAAAGATGAAGCTGGCAGAAATAACCATAAATAAAAATAAATAAGAAAATGTGCTGAAATGCAAAAGAGCACAGCACTCATTGTTACCTCCTTGCACTTGACCTCAGGATGGCTCTTGACAAATTTGACCTTTTGAAAACTGCTTTTCCTTGACCTGCAGGACACACATCTTCTGGGTTTCCCCACCCATTCCTTTTCAGCTTCCTGGAGCTCTTCCTCTTTATCCCACAGTCAAGTGTGTGCACTTATCTGATGAGCGTCCATGTTCCTATTGACCACAAATTCTATCTTTTTGGGTTATTACTTCATCATCTAAGCCTTGCACAGTCCCTGGCTCACAGTATGTAGCAGATATTCAAATAATTTGTGCTAAATAGGCTGAGCACAGTGGCTCACGCCTGTAATCCTAACACTCTGAGAGGCCGAGGTGGGTGGATTACTTGAGCTCACGAGCCTGAGACCAGCCTGAGCAAAAGCAAAATCCTGTCTCTACTAAAAATAGAAAACTGAGACAAAAGGATTGCTGGAGCCCAAAGGTTGGAGGTTACCACGAGCTATAATGCACGGTACTCTACCCAGGGTAAAAGCTTGAGATTCCGTCTGAAAAAAAAAAAAATTAGTGGTAAACAACTGTTATAACATGACCAAAGGCTTATTCTAGAAATATGATGATTAATCATTAGAAAATTCATTAATAAGCATTATGCTTAATAATGTGGAGAAATAAAGACCACTCAAATGAAAATAAACAGAGGCTATTGAGAATTTGCTACTCTAAGAGTCAGACATCACTTGAGACTCAAAGGTGAGCAAGGAAGGAGTTGGGGAGCTTTACAGTGAATAGACAGGGAAGTGTCAGGTAAGCACTGATTGGGGGTTACAGGCCCAGGGAAGTTGGAGGTGAGTGGACTAACGAGAAGTAGAACATTTTATAATACTGGTTAGGAGAGCATATTCAGCTTTCTGTGGTTGATCCTGAGTTGCAAGCATGGACAAAAATGTGAGAAGCTGGCAGTCACTGTCCAAGTCCTGACCCGAGGTTGTGGCTTGGCTTCCCGGGCTGGCTGCACAGAGGCTGTGAATCTGAGTTCTATTCATACGTGACCCTCCACTGCCCACTTGCTCACATACTCTCTCAAGAAAAACACTAGAAGCATATCCACCAATGCTGGAAAACAAGAAAAGGATGCTTCCTCTCCCAAATTTTATTAAAAATTCTGTTGTATAATCTAGCCAAAGTGATATAGGGAATAAACTAAATACCAGAAACAAAGAGTTAAAATTATCATTATCTGTAGATGTGATTGTGAACCAAGAAGAAACAAGAAAAAACTACTGTTACCAGTACGTAAAGTTTTCCTTAATATTGACAATATCCAGAGGAAATACTTAATTAAAAAAGTCTTTTCATAATTAAATTACAACTTTCTAAAACAACGACAAAACTTTAGGAATCAATCTGATCAAAAATGAAAGAACTATGTACAGAAGAATATAACACATTACGGTAAGATGTAAGAGGGGACCTGAATAAATGAAAAGGCACAAAACCCTCAAATGAAAGTATGTGTGAAGATACAAGTATAATCCAAATTGGCACATAATCAATATTGGTGATAAAAATCTTACTGGGATTTTGGGTAAACATAACAAATAGATTTTAAAGTTTATTTGAAAACAGAAATGCTTAAATACAGTTGGGTATTTTTTGAAAAAAAGAAAAAATACTTGAAAAAAGAAAAAAGAATCAAATACCAAAATACATACACTTCAACACTACAATAATTAAAATACTATAATCTAATATAGGAATTAAAAGCTACACCAATGGGAAAAATAATGAATCCAGATATAGATAATGGAATTTGGTATATAAGTGTATAAAAATTCCTATTTAAGCAAGAATATGAAAAGTATGATTTTTAAATTCGGGGAACAAGGAATAGTGTATAACTATTGTACAATAGTTACAATAGTTGTATTGTAAATACAACTATTTATAACATTGTAAATATTGTATAACTGCCTAGTCATTTAAAAAAAATTAAGGATAAATATCTACATGTCATATTATTTGTAGAAACCAATCCCAACCAGATTAAAGCTTTAAATATAAAAACAAACCTTCAACTGGGAAAGATTATCAGAAAGCATAATAGAAAATACTGACAGATTTGACAATAAAAATGTGTAGAATTACTACAAAAGACTCAATAAAGTTAATTCATATATTTTTAACTTGAGTTACATAAAATGTGTCAATATCCCTTATATAATATTCCTTACTAATCAGTAATAAAAAGGCAAATACTCCAGTAACTCACAGGAATAAGCAACAGCTATTTACCAAAGAAATACAAAAAATTAATAACTCTATAAAAAGTGCTCATCTTAACAATGAGAAGAGCCTACTTGGAGGGGGAAGGGATGAGATTGGGAACCATTATAAAAATGAAGTAGAACTCGACGTACTGACACAGAAACATGCCTATGACAACAGTATGGAAAACCAAGTTAGAAAATGACACATAAGGAATTATAGGTTTTGGCATGTATATTCCAGGTATTTGAGAGTGATTTTTTTTAAACCGAATACTTCCCATTTTTCAAGCACAGTGCTATTTTACCCACACTATCTTCTCAGGCTCTGTGGACAGCCTATTATTTATTTATTTATTTATTTATTTATTTATTTATTTATTTATTTATTTTTTACTACAGAGTCTCACTTTGTGCCCTCGGTAGAACTCCTTGGTATTACAGCAACCTCAAACTCTTGGGCTCAAGTGATTCTCTTGCCTCAGCCTCTCAAGTTGCTGGGGCTATAGGTGCCCACCTTGATGCCTGGTTATTTTTCTATTTTTAGTTGAGACAATCAAGCATATAGAACACAAAGCTAAAAAAATGGCAAGCTCCAGTCATCCTTCCTGAAAATTTTACTTGGGAGCCACCTTGTTCCCTTCTGCCTCTCCCAAACCCCCTCCCTCCAAGTTATTCACTTTACTGTAATTCATCATCTTTCCCTTTCATTTGTCTCTTTGGGTTTTTTTCAAATATGACAATTTCCCACTTCCTTAGGAAATCTTCAACTGGCCTTGAAGCCCTCTGAAAGTACTATGTTACCTCTCTTTCTTTTACTGACAATGGAGACAAATATGTTTCTACTTTTCCACTATTAAAGTCATGCTTAGAATTGTCAAAGACGCTTTTTACTAACAAACACTTCAGTGTAAGGTCATCAATTCTCAACCCTGACTTATTTTTCACTGCCCTGCTGGGTTCTCTGTTGCTCATCACTAGCTGGCTGGTAATATAATCCTTTATCAGATACAGTGGGATGGTAGTGGGGTCTTGTGAATACTGTGAGTATTCAGAGGGCAGGGAGTGATTTAGCTTATACTTTCATGCTTGGGCCAGGATCTCACAACCAATAAATTAATCACCTCCAGTGATGGAGCCAAATCCTACTAACTACACAACAAGCCAGACAGCAGCACTATCCCCTTCCTGCACCATGTTTTTTCTTCTTGACCTTACTTAAGTAAGAATAGATTTTTCTCCCCAAGATCCCCTATATCCCCGGGCCCTGTCTACAAAGTTCTTCTCCATATAGAAGATGCTTTACTACTGTGTTTTTAAGGAAGTTGGCACTAACACACCCTAACATCTATTAAACACAACTTCTCCTGTGGGTTAGTTACTTAAATCATCCCCCCTTTAGGGAAATAGCCATATTTCTATAGTAAAATACAATATCAACAAAAATCAGAAGTCAAATAACAAAGTGACAAATATGTACATAATATGTCACAGAGATCAATTTTCAATTATTTATAAGGAACACTGATTAGCCAATAAGAAAACACCAAAACCGTATTAGAAAAGTGGCCAAAGGGAACAAACAAGGACAATGAAATATAAATGGCTATTAAATAAGTGAAGAGATACTCATAACAAGTGAACTTCAAATTAATAACAGACTGACAGATGACAGAGGAGTCTGACATGCAGTAATGGATGTATAACTGGTACCAAACTAGTCTTTCCATCATAGACAAAATTTAACCAAGACAAATATATGAGACAACCTTCTTCAAAGTTTAGACAACAAGCAACACAAGTCTCCAACTCCTGAGAGAGAAGAACAACGTGAAATGAGCCCTATGACCACCCTGGCATTGTGTCTGGCAGACTAAGGTGTCAGGGCCCAAGCAGAGAATGGCAGCTTTACTTTACTCAGGGGTTCTCAAACTACGGCCCGCAGGCCACATGCGGCCCGCCATGGACGTTTATCCGGCCCGCCGGGTATTTCTGCCTCTGCTGCCTGTCCTATTTAGCAGCGGACTCATCCTGGGCCTGCAAGATCTGTTAGCGGAAAAACCATTGGTTGCATTCCCAAACAAAACGTGTGGCTTCACTGGAAAAGTTGCCAAAGGAGTTCCGATTTAGATTTAAAGAGCTTCATCTCCATGAACAGGACATACAGCTTTTCCATAACCCATTTTCTACTGACATTGAAAATGTGGCGGTCAGTCCCTAAAGTCGCCGCCCCTGGCCTCCGGCACCGCCTCAGGCCAGCGTCTCCTCTAGGCAGGAGCCAGGTGCTGCAGGGTGGGGCAGGAGCAGCCAAGCGCTCTTCCGCTCTGGCTTTCCGGCTTCTCCATGGGGCCGGCCTGTGGCGTCCAGATGCTCTGAGAACATTTCCACTGTTGTTTGGAGGTCACACGCAGTGGGATTCAGAATTCCTGGAGAATTGCCTTTGTGAGAAGCTGGAAGTATTTCTTTAAATTCCGTCTCTTAGTTTTTCAAAGAAACATCAAGAAACCATGAACAACTTTAGTAATGAAGAGTTTGACTGCCACTTCCTTGATGAAGGTTTTACTGTCAAGGACATTCTGGACCAAAAAAATCAATGAAGTTTCAACTTCTGATGATAAGGATGCCTTCTATGTAGCAGACCTCGGAGATGTTTTGAAGAAACACCGAAG
>CAUYRH010137020.1:0-13289 GCA_963574655.1 Perodicticus potto | reverse complement strand
TCATGGGCTTTCCTTATTTACAACAAAAGTCTGGTTAAAACTACTTTTTTTTTTTAAGATTTTTTTTTTTTTTTTTTGAGACAGAGCCTCAAGCTGTCACCCTGAGTAGAGTGCAGTGGCATCACAGCTCACAGCAACCTCTAATTCCTGGGTTCAAGCAAGTCTCTTGCCTCTGCCTGCCAAGTAGCTGGGACTATAGGCGCCCGCCACAACGCCCGGCCATTTTTTGGTTGCAGCCACCATTGTTGTTTGGCGGCCCGGGCTGGATTTGAACCCGCCAGCTCAGGTGTACGTGGCTGGCACCTTAGCCCATTGAGCCACAGGCGCCGAGCCTAATTTTACTTTAGTTAAAATTAACAAAGTCAATGGCTTTCTTTGCTCCTGACTACTTCTGTAGCTTATTAATACCTGTACTGTCTTTTTTCCATCTCTGTGCAAGTAAATTAATGGGTCTGGTTGATCTGCCCAGAGGCAGGACAGGGGAAGACTTTTTCCAAATCGCTCCACCTTTCTAAGGTACTTTGTATTAGTCCTAGGATTTCTTTTCTCCTAAAATACTAGTGGTGGGGGCCGGTGGGGATAGGCTGACTTGGCCTGACCTAGCTCCTGTTCACAGGCCTTACTGTTGCTTCAGCCATGGGAACATGTTTTAAGGAGTTAACATGTTTAACCTAAAGCTTCAAAGAAGTAAATTTAGAAATTTTAGGAAAGTGTGGTTTAAGAAACTCCTTAGTTTCTTAAGCAGGCAGGAACTGAGGTGAAACTATCAACCTCACCTGGATGAAAAGTGGAACGAGACTAATGGAGTAAGAGACCTTTCAGGTATCTGTATGTACTTTTGCTACTTACTGCAGGATCCTCCTGAGTGTTCAGCTGAGCCTCCCTCAGATGTGTCCTCAGTGTCCCTTCTCCTTGGCTCAGCCAGACCAGAGCTCCCCCATGGGCACAGTAACTGTCGCCAGCAGTAGGAATCTGGCTGAGCCTTTATCTTCCAGGAGGATATTTGGTCTTTCTCACTTTCCATCGCTATCAGAAGTAGGGCTCATGACTTTTTCTTGTAGATATTATTTGGGAATATGTTGGCATATGTTGTCTTATGGGGAAAAAGATTCTGGTGATCAGTCCTTTTATTTCTGGGGAAAAAATGGCTTTGGTTTCTCATATAAAATTGCCTCTACGAATCTTATGTTCTTAAAGGAGGGTGCTTAATGACTGTTAACTGTTCTAAGAACCAGAAATTTTGACAGGCATTAATTGAGGCATCAAAGAATTAAGCATTAGAGTTCTTTTTTGGTCTAGATTATTTTGTCGTTTGGATTTACTTTTTCAAATTAGTCTACTTAACCTAAAGCTTCAAAGAAGTAAATTTAGAAATTTTAGGAAAGTATGGTTTAAGAAGAATAGAGACGTTTTCTAGATAAAATTGAACAAAACTACTGAGCTATTAGGGTTCATGAAAACAGAACTGCTGAAGAGAATTCTGAGATCTTGATTTTTTTCAAATCATAATTTCTCACTTTCAAAAGACAAAACCTAATTGACTATTGTTATTCAGCTTTTCTGTTTTTAGAGAATAGATCTGGGAACCTTTCTAAATAGGCAGTAGAACATGATGAGTCCAGGAATGGGAGTTAGAATTGGAGTAAATGCCTCCTAAAAGTTGTTTTCCACTAACTTTGAATACAGAAACAGTTTTAAATTTATTCATGATTCGCAGAAAAATTTAGATATGCTAATATAGATATCTAGGATATCCAACTTTTAAAATGTAGGTTATTTTAAATGAGGGGGAAAGTTACTAAATAAAATCACAGATTACAACTTTATAGTCATTCTAAATTAGAGTCTATGATTGTGTAATCAGCATAAGTTCTATGTATCTTAAATGAGCATATATTACTATAATTACATATTTCTTTCAAGTGTAAAATATACATTTTAAATTCCAATATTTAAAAATATATTTTAGCTAATTTTCTTAATTATGTAACTCATTTTCTTTTGACATTTGAGTCATTTTTATATCAAAATTTTTATCAAAATATTCTTTTTAGGTTTTGTCATTTCTGAACCTGCCAATTTAGTTTTTAAAAAATATTTACTCTAAGTTTCAAAGATGGTGGTTCAAATAATATTACCATGTTTACCCAACTATTACATAAAAAGTCTTGCAAAGTTGTGTTGGGAGACAGGGATTCATTCTCTATCTCTGAAGATCAGGAAGCAGGGTCCTGTAAGTAGATTCTATTAACACATTCTGTTGTCAGCTTTATTAGCTTGAAATAAATTTTCTTGCCTTGATTAATGTTTTCTAGGACAATGATAGTGTTTTTAAAATTTGTACAGTCATACTTCCATTTAACTTTACGTGAGTAACTCAGTCTCTCTCTGCATTAACAGATACTCTTATTTTGAATAAAAGTATAAGGTCTTATTTCAGCCTCCAAATTTATTATCCTTCATAATAGCTCACATAAATGATTATTTTTTTAATCACTGTTTCCACAGTTCATGGGTAGGTGATTTCACTTTAGCATTTCTACCAGGTGAACTTTTCAACATTCCATTCATTATGGTTTAAGATACCCTGTAGGTTTAAGGTTACCCTACAGGGTATCTTAAACCCTGACTAACGGGTTTCTACTAATACTTTGCCAGCAAGGGCCAAAGACTCATACCTGCTTTTTTCTTATCTCTTCCTTTTTCTGCCTGCCCCCAAGTAATGTGCGTGTGCATGTGTGTGTGTGTTTAATAATCTACCTTATAACTATAGAAGACCATTGTCTCAAGTCACCATTTGAGCATTTAGACCTGTCAGCACAGAACTGACACCCAGCTGGACATGTTTTTTAAGTAAAACAAGGAGATTTGCTTTAACAGATTCCATATATTTAAAAATATAGCCAGGTTTAATTTAAATAATTTAATATTACTGACTTTTAACTTAGTCCCATCTTCATTTTGCACTTGATCTTAAAATGCTTTTTATCAAGTCAAGTTTGTGCTGGGGCTGCAGTGTTTAAAAAGTTTATTCAAATGCTCAGTTTCTCAATGCAGAGGAGGGTGCTCCTCCCTGAGAAAAGTAGTAGCCAGATTGCCTAAAAAGATAGACAGGGAACCTTGGCACCAGAATTGGAAGGAGAGAGAAAGAACATATGTGAAGGATTGGAACTTGTTCAAGGAAGAATTTAAAAGGAAAGGGGTGTAGAATTCTTGGAGTGATTTACAGGAAAGCTTACCGAGGACAATCACCAGATTCAGCCTTTCCATTTGCTCTATTTGCATTTGTAAAAAATTATGGAAGTTGTGCTCATAGGGCTTATTAGGCAATTGGTGATAAAATCTACAGAGAGAAGAAAATGAGAATTTCAGCCAAATTAACGCTGAGTCATTTTCATCAATTTGTGATGACCCTTTTCTCTGCCACAGAGAAACTCAGGAGCCTGGCCCTGAAGTGCAGCCAGATTGGGCCAAATCTGGACGGTTTGAGATGTCTCTAAAATGTGATATCATGCTCATTACTGCATTTAAGATGAGCTAAGTTTTACAATAAAGAAAACAGCATGTATATAATCCTGCATTTGATTCTTCTGTATACTTCAGCTCCATACAATATTTCCTATGTTAAAAATCTAGAAAAGCAGGTCTAGAATAGACTAAAATAAATTTATGGCCATATCTCCACAGCCAAATTAAAGCTAAAAACCAGCATAACTCAGGTCAGATTAACCAGGGAGGATTACTCTCTCCCTCTTTCACGTTTTTCTCCCCTCCCTTCTTTCCTTCCTTCCTGTTTACCTATCTGTAATTTCTATAGTGGCCTCCCATCCAAGTACTAACCAGGCCCGACCCTGCTTAGCTTCCGAGATCAGACGAGATCGGGCGCGTTCAGGGTAGTATGGCCGTACACCTATAGTGGCATTATGGCTTTTGAGAGCCATGTCAAATCTTCAGAACTGATTTAAGGGTTTCCACTAATACTTAGCCAGCAAGGGCCAAACCTAGCATTTCTATGGCTGGCAGTTTAATATGAGATGTAAGAAAAGAGAACCTTGTTAATTAAGCTGTAAGCACCCCGCCCCCACCCCCACCCCCACATTCATGAATCAGTCACACCTGCATCTTGAAGTGACTTCCACAGTGAGGGCATTTAGCTACCAGTTTCATGGTAACTAGATTGTTAGACTAGAGGCGTGAGTTTCTTTTCCTTTAGGGGATCCTATATGTTATTTGTCTAAGAAAAAAAAAATTCTCAGATCTTAATGGATTTTAGCAGACAGAGTCTAGGTGGAGACCATATTTCCAGGAGAGGGAATGGCATAGGTAAAAAAGAACACTGACAAGAAAGCTGGGACAATTTCTGAGAATTGCCATGAAGACCTTGTGCTTAACCCAGAGTACAGGAGAAAAATATAGCTGGGTTTAAGAAAGGAGAAGCAAGTTGCAGCAGGATGTAGTTTTTATTTTGTCCTTGCTGGCTAGAAATCTAAGGTGATTTGAGCTATACCTTAGGATAATTCTGGTCTCGGTGTGCAGGATGACTACTCTGTGAATCTGGAAGAAAGGAGACAAATTACGAAGAAGTATGTGGTCCGGGCCAGAGATGACTGGGATCTACACCAGGATATTTGTGAGAGATAGTAGAGATGTATAGAATCTGTAGGAGGATTTGACAGTAGATTTTAAAGGAAGAGGATTGAATTGAGGTTTCTAGCCTTTGGTCCGAAGAGGGTACCCTTAGTAGAAAAAGGGAAATTGGGAGCAGCTGGAAGAGTTGCCCAGGGTGGGGAGATAAAGATGAGCACCATTTTGTGAACATTCACCCAGTCTTTCTATTGGTAATTAAGAGATATAGATAGGATTAGATGTTTTTATATTTGAGAGGTATATTTGGGAGTTTGAAGCAGACAGATAAATATAATGGTGCTATATTGCTTCTGTGTCTTATATAAATGCTTCCATTTGAATGAAAATTTAGGAGATTGTTGATATTTCAGAGGAAGTTGAAACTGGAAGAAAATTTGGTTTTGAGCAGGGCTTTATAAATATTATTTGTATTTTTATAGACTGACTTTATTGAATAACCTCTGCAAATTGCACTTAGAGCTATCAGAGAGCCCTAATACTATGAAAATTTAACTTTGACATGAATGTCAGACCTTCTGTTATTTCCATTCCTAGTAATTATTGAATCATAAGTAACTATATATATATACACACACAATGCTCCTAGATTTACATCTCAAGTTTTAGTCATAGTTTGAAATAGCATAATTCCTAAAGGCCTTGAAAGCATCAGTGTTTTTCACTTCTTCCATTTCTATTTAGGTGTTTTGATTCCCTTACTTCTTTTTGGTTTGGCAGTTACTTATGAAAAACAAAACAAGCATCATGAGTCCATAAAGTTTTTGTTGCACATACACATTGTAATTGATAATGGTGCTTGGTTCATGATCCCTGGAGGTAACCTTTGCTGGAAGACTCTTCCACTGAACATGAGGTTATTCAAGGATAGAAGCAGGATTGGACTTCCTTATAAGAAGTTCACTGAGATACTCTAAGATCTAAATGTGCTTAGCTGAAAACTGAAGTGTTTTATGTACATATATATACTATACATAGTATATATATATATATATACTAAATATATGTATATATACGTATATATAATATATATACATATGTATGTATATATAATATATGTATTATATGTATATGTAAGATAACATTTACATATTGTTACTTTTGGTTCCATTGTTAGAAACCATGATGCTTCAGAAGACAGAAAAAGTGTTCATGTTGTAAAGATACAATTGTAAAGATACAATTGAGTGTCTTACACTTTTTCTTTAATAAAAGGTTAAGATATAGGAGTCAGAGTTAAAATTACCAAATATTTATTTGTTCACTCAGTAAACATTTATTCATCTTTTGACATGAGTCAGGTACAGAGCTAGGCAATGGAGTTATAAAACTGAATAAGTCATGGCTGGTCCCTGCCAACAAAGCACTTGTCATTTAGTGGAAGCAGACAAATGTGAAAAAGTACATGCAATAAAACATTGTTCAAGGGCTGTACCAAAAGAGAAAGGACTGTTTGAGGACATGTTAGAGAAGCAGTGTCTTCACCCACCATCCTCTGCTCAGCCCACTGTTTCTAACCATACCGCTGATAACATATTGTAAGATACCATGTTATCTTACATATACATTGTATTATAAGGTCTCCTGTTGCCAAATCTGGTTACCAGTCCTCAGCAGTTATTCATTCTGTTGACCACTTCTTTCTATTAGAAACACTTTTCTAATTTTCTTCCAACCTCCCTACCCATTCTTTCTCAGCCTCTCCTTTGTTTACTGTCCTCTGCTTGACTGGTCTCTCACTGTTAGATATCCTGACTCTTCTCTTTATCTACTCATTCTCCCTAGGTGAGTTTGTCTAGTCCTTTGGATGTAAATGCCATCTCTGTGTTAATTACTTTCAGATATTTATCCCCAGATCTGTCCCTTTCTCCACTTATTTCCAGCACATTATCATATTCATCAAAATTTAATAGACATCTCAATCCATGGCCATACCACCCTGAATGGGCCCGATCTTGTCTAATAGTCATCTCAGACCTTCTGTATCTAAACATAACTCTTGATTTCACTCCTCAAAACTACACCTGCTTAGAGTTCCCCATCTCCATAAGTGGCAGCCCTTTCTACCAGTTGCCTAGAAATTGGCTAGTAACCCTTGATTTGTCTCCTCTTTTCTTGATATATTTGATCTATCCGTAAATTCTGGCAACCTTCAAATTACATGAAATCTAAACCCCACCATTAACTATTCCTGTCCTGCCTACCATCATCTCTTTTCAGGGCCGTGGACTCCCAGCTGACCTCCAAGTTTCTATTCTTCCCTTATAATCCATTTCACACAACAGCTAGTGTGATCTTTTTTTTAAAACATTATGTATAGTATGATCATATAGTTTCCTACTTCTAGTTTCAAACCTCCTAATGGCTCCCTTTATAGAAAGTGTTTGAGATGCCACATTTTATCGATTTCTAGGGTTTTTTTAAACAATAATCTTCATTTTCCAATCAAAGCTTATTTTACCAACTGTCCATACTTCTGTTCTAGAGATCGTGACCCCAGGAAACAAATCTTCATTTGCACTGATAGTCAAATTTGACATCTCATGTTATTATACAATTATAAGGCTCATAATAAGCTCTTTGGAAAAAATAGTGAGATTATTATGCTTCAAATGTTGCTTATTTAAAGGATGTTTCACAGTGCCTGACATTTTGATTGATTGTTCAGTTTGGACTTATGCCTTACATGTTCCATTGAGAGCTGTTTAAAATCCTAAGATTTAAGACTGCAGCAATAATTTGTCCAGCATCAAATACATAGTTTTCTACAAGCCGTCTTTCAAAGGAAGGATTGTGTTAAATAGATTAGGGTTTCGGTAATCCCTTTTATGTTTTACTCTTTTCTGTGCTATAATGACTAGAAAGAAATCATTCTCTATTCTATGTGTTCTTTAATCTGATGCTCCCAAATCTGCAAGAAAGGAGTTTCTACTACATCTCCTACATTTGACCCACAAAGCAAAATACTGGATTTAATGGCTCTCTTTTGGGCATCTAATAAAATCTTTGAGGCAAAAAAGTTTTGGATTACCTTTAAATTTCACATGATGTGTCATTCTAAGCATACTACTTATTATCAGTTTTTGACAAGAGCTGAGTATATTTTATGTCCTCAGGATCAACCGTTTGATTTCCTATGCAATTTCTCAATTTAGTTCCAATTTTTTTTTCTTCTTTCTCTCTCCCTGGCTAGATTTTTATTACAGTGGTTAAAAGATAATTATTAGATAGCCTTTAGATTTTCTATCAGGTTATAAAAAACAAAGAATAAAATGACTCTTTAAATATAAAATTATAAACACAGTTCTTAAGTAGTATAGTGCCTCTTTTAGGAAAGAAAGATGATCTATTTTATACAATTGCATCCCAGGGAAAATCATATCTGCTTTTCACTGTTTGCTCGCACAAGTGAAAGCAAATTCTTCACTTGCCTGATATTTTCCCTATGCCATAGTGCAAAGCCAAAAAAGTGATTTGCTATCAGTTTTTAATGCACTGGATTTCAGGTGCTTCAACTTTTGTATAACTATTGAGACGGGCAGGAAAAAGCTAGCCATGTAAAATGGTGAATGGTAGCTTGGTTCTTAAATATGGATTTGAGTCTCATGCCACTTATTAGCTGTGTAGTCTTAGGTAATGTACAGAACTTACCTGAGCAATGAAAATAATAGTATCTACCCCACAAGGGTGTTTCTGAGAATTTTTAGATATATTACTAAAAATACTTATAGGGCCTGATACTCTTTAAGTACTCGAATAATAACTGGCTAGCTATAATTATTTCTTAAAACAATCCTACCAAGTCACCTGGACCGTCCATATTTATAAAAAGGGTTTTTTTTGCTGTTGTTTATTTTGGGCAAAATTGCAAAACTATATTTGACTTTGGAATTTTTTTGCAATATCTTTATCATGGCTCATAATGCAGCTTTACATTCCCAGGTAAATACCTAGTATTTAATAAATGCTTATTGGTTGATTTTTAAATGATTTAAGAGTTAACTTTGAGTTAACTCAGAGTTCCATGGTAGCTTCAGAAGGGAAGCTCAAGGTATTAAAAGTCTATCTCTAACATTAGAAAATAAAGTGGGGAAGACCTCTGTAGATTCTTAGAGAAGTCACTCTTTTCTAGGCCCAAAATGTTATTTCTTAAGTTTGTATATTCACAAAACTGCTGATGTTTGATTAGGTGAAAGTAACCATAGGTTTAATTTGTTTACATGGATAAGCAGTACGTAAACAATAAAGAGATGGTTGTAAACCACCTTTATAGAATGAATACGTATCTTTTATTCAACTCCAAAGAAATGTAAACTGTGTTTCTCTCACCCTAAAAGAATCATATCAGAAATTATATTACTTAGGAAATTATATGTTACTTTTATAATTCCTACATATTATGAGGAATAGTTCCTAGAAATAAGTGGACATAGACTTCTTTAATCTCAGAACAATTTTTGTTACATAGCATTGGCCTGTAACCAAACTTATATAAGTATTTTAGTATTGCCTACACTTCTGTGTTTAGGAATCCCCTATACAGTGTTTCACAAGAAGTATAGAGGGTGAATTCAAGGAGCTCTAAAAACAGTGAAAACTAAGTGTTTAACAGAATCTTTTGCCTACAAACTGTTACTTTTATCCAGTTGTTGAAGTATTTGTCAAAAGGAATTTTCCTAGTCAGTTCAAATCTACCATTATGTTTTTTGGCTGGATATAGATATCAGATCACTATCTTATTTCCAAGTCAAATACTGTTCAGTTAAACCTTAGAATAACTTGATTTTCAAAAGAGCTACTTGGTGCAAATACTTGATTAAAACTAAAAGCAAAAACTGAAGCTCTACTTTAGATTCATTTCTAATGTACTTAGTAAATTTTTAAAGGTACAATGAGTTAAAGTCATGTTTGTACAATTAAGCTTAGGCTAAAAAACATTTAACCCGGAAATGAATCCACACGTTCACAGCCAACTTGTTTTCAACAAAGGCACTAAGAACCATACGTTGGGGAAGGATAGTCTCTTTAATAAATGGTGCTGGGAAAAGCAGATATCCATATGCAGAAGAATGAAACTGGACTTCTACCTCTCCTCATGAACAAAAATCAAGTCAAAGACCTGAATCTATTAAACTAGTAGAAGAAAACATTGGGGAAACACTCCAGGACGTTAATCTGGCAAAGATTTCTTATGTAAGACCTGAAAAGCATAGGTAACCAAAGCAAAAATGGACAGGTAAGAATCACATCAAGCTAATAAGCTTCTGCCCAGCAAAAGAAACAGTCAGTAAAGTGAAGAGACAACCCAGAGAATGAGAGAAATATTTGCAAACTACCCAAATTGATAAGGGGTTAATAACCAGAATATATAGGAACTCAAGCAACTCAATAGAAAAAAAATCATAATGTGATTTTGTTTTAATGGGTACAAGATCTGAATAGATACTTCCCGAATGAAGACATACAAATGGCATACAAGTGTATGAAAAAATGTTCCACATCACTAATCATCAGAGAAGTACAAATCAAAACTATGCTGAGATTGAGATATCCCACCCCAATTAAAGGGGCATTTATCCAAAAGACAAGCAATAAATGCTAATGAGGAAGCAGGAACCCTCATTAAATGTAAATTAGTACAACAGCTATGGAGAACAGTATGGAGGTTCCTTAGAAAAGTAAAAATAGAACCACCATATGACCGGCAGTCCCACTAGAAGACATGTATATCCAAAAGACATGGAATCAGGATATTGAAAAGATAGCTGCACTCCAGTGCACGGCAGCGCTATTCACAATAGCCCAGATAAGGAGTCAGCTAAAGTGTCCAATAACAGATGAGTGGCACATGTGATAGAATGTTAGTCAGCCAGAAAAAACAAAGAAATCCTTTCATTTGCAATGACATGGATGGAACTAGACATTATGTTAAGTGAAATAAGCCAAGCACAGAAAGACAAGTATCTCATGTTCTCATTCGTGTGTGGGAAACAAAAAAAAAAAAAAAAAATTGAACTTAAAGAGATGGAGAGTAGAATGATGGGTTACTAGAGGCTGGGAAGAGTAGTGGATGGGTACAAAAATACAGTGAGAATGAGTAAGATCTAGTGGTCAGTAGCACAGTAGGGTGACTAAAGTTAACAATAATTTGTTTTATATTTAAAAGTAGCGAAAAGAGTGGAAAATTTGAACATTCCTAACAAAGAAATGAGTACTTGAGGTGATGGATACCCCAATTGCTCTGATTTGGTCATGACACATTATTTGCCTGTTTCAAAATATTATGTGTGCCCCGTAAGTGTTTACAACTATTATGTACCTATAATGGTAAACAAATTGATTTGAAAAACCAAAAGGAAACCTACACATATTTGGACAGAAAACTAAGATACTTGAGACATTTGCTTCTAATGGTATTGACTTTTAAAACTTATTATTCCTAGGCTGAGTGCCCATAGCTCAAGTGTTTAGGGCACCAGCCACATATACCAGGGCTGGCAGGTTCGAACCCAGCCCAGGCCTACTAAACAACAATGACAACTACAACAACAACAACAAAAATAGCTGGGTATTGTGGTGGGCGCCTGTAGTCCCCAGCTACTTAGGAGGCTAAGGCAAGAGTTTGAGGTTGCTGTGAGCTGTGAGCTGTGACATCACGGCACTCTACCGAGGGCGACATAATGACACTCTGGTAGCTGTCCTATTAATTAACACAGTGGTCAGATGCATAATAAGTGATGTAGAGCACTATCTATCTCCTCTTGTGACAGTTATTATGCAGTTTTGTTTTTTTTTGTTTTTTGGGTTTTTTTTAAGAGACAGAGTCTCACTTTATAGCCCTCGGTAGAGTGCCGTGGTGTCACACAGCTCACAGCAACCTCCAACTCCTGGGCTTAGGCAATTCTTTTGCCTCTCCTGAGTAGCTGGGACTACAGGCACCTGCCACAACGCCCGGCTATTTTTTTGTTGCAGTTCGTCCAGGGCCGGGTTTGAACCCGCCACCCTTGGTATGTGGGGTCGGCGCCCTACTCTCTGAGCCACAGGCGCTGCCCACAATGACAACCTTTACATCCAGCCAGTTTGCATCCTGCTTTTTCTGGTTCTGGGTTCTGGACTGGGTAGAAGTTGAATGAGGGAAAAGCAGGCTGTTACTAGACTGGTAAGGCTCATTCTATCCCAGATCAGAAGAACAGATGGGGGAGAGGTGCAAGAAAGAGGAGGCAGCTAAGGACTCTGGAAGAATAAGATTCTTTCCCCAGCCCATAAGAAAACATTCCATACATGAAGTATACTAGAATGGGTGGCTTTTGTTTTTAAATGAACTATTCAGCTTCCCCACTCCCCACAAAAGAGCCAATTAAAAAATTAGTTTTGATTATGCTTTTAGTGGTCCATTTGTTACAAAAATGCAAATGGGAAGTAAAAAAAGGGAACAGTCAAGAAGGGACTTATATATTCCTTCCAGGTTTTAGTCCTGGATTCCAAGCTTCTACTGATGGGCCAGTGTTTGACTTATGATGTCATAAGCATAGTAAGTGCACTTTTTCTGCAAAGGGATCCAAGGTGAGGCATGTGTTTCTGGGAAATGAAAAGCCTTGTTCCTCTCAACCTAGACATAGGTTTGCTGCTTAATAGGTAAGCAGTAATTCTATAAAGGAGACCAAATGTATGCCCTTATGTAAGCCAGTGTACCCTTCACTTAGCAATGTTATACCCAGGTGATGTGGAGAGGGGCAGGATGTGGGTGCCATTTTGAAAATAGGAACATCTGAGACTGACTCATCAAACTGAGTATTTGTGTTGGGAGATTACTTGGTTTTGACAAATGGCTTTGTGAGTTTCTATGGTGTTTCTTTAGTGATTTTACTATAAAGCCTGTATGAGTTGAAGTGTTGCTTCATTGATCTTTCCCTCATCCTTGCCAAATTTAAATGTATCATTCTTAACCCCACTATGTAATGACATTTTGCTATGCTTTAGCTGGCTGCCTCAGCTGCTCTCCCCTAATCTTGACAGATGTGCCCACTTTTGTTTGTTGAGTTCAAGAACCCTTATCTGCTCTTCTAACAAGAAACTTCTAGAACTGGGTGAAGATTTAAATTTCAACCAAACCTTCAGGCCCAGGGAAATACAATTGAAAATGTATAAGGCAGTGTTTATATATTAAATTTCCCTAAGGAAGGTGTAAACTAGCCTTCTTGGAAAGTAAGGATTAAACCACACAGTATTACTCTTTGAAACAGTACTGATCTCTCAGGGGCTGGTGCCAAAATTTAGTCTCCAGTGCTGGAGGCTACAGGGTGTCAAACACCACCATTTACTTCATGGCATCATATACTATATATACATTTACCATGTCAATTCTTATTAAACAATGGTGGGAAGTTACTAGGATAAGAACTTGTCTAAAAGTTTACAATTCAAATCTTACCTGTTCAAGCCTGTTTAGTCTGCCATATTTCAAGTGAGGTCTTCAGTGTAGTGAAGGCCTAAAGGTAGATCAGTTTTTTTTTTTTTTTTGAGACAGAGCCTCAAGCTGTCACCCTGGATAGAGTGCCATGGCATCACAGCTCACAGCAACCTCCAATTCTTGGGCTCAAGCGAGTCTCCTGCCTCCGCCTCCCAAGTAGCTGGGACTACAGGCG
>CAUYRH010137015.1:0-12596 GCA_963574655.1 Perodicticus potto | reverse complement strand
ATCGACTATTTTGGATGCAAAATTTTCTTATATGTTCACAGAGTGGCCAGGGGTGTGTCCATTGGTACTACCTGCCTCTTGAGTATCTTCCAGGTGATCACAATCAACCCTAGGAGCTCCCGGTGGGCAGAGTTCAAAGTAAAAGCCCTAAAGTATATCGGCCCCTCCAGTGTCCTGTGCTGGGTTCTCCACATGCTGGTAAATATCATTTTTCCTCTTTATGAAATGGGAAAACTGAGCAAGAAAAACATCACAACGAGAAAAGATCTTGGATATTGTTCTTTTCCACTTCATGACAGAGTCATTGATTCCATATATTCAGTACTGACATCTTTCCATGATATTTTATGTTTGGGTCTCATGGTCTGGGCCAACAGCACTACAGTTTTCATTCTGTACAGGCACAAGCAGCAGGTCCAACACATTTACAGGAACAATTTCTCCCCCAGATCGTTCCCTGAGACAAGAGCCACCCAAAGCATCCTTGTCTTAGTGTGTACCTTTGTATCATTTTATGCCTTTTCCTTCATCATTTATGTTTATAGAGCTGTCTTTGATAACTCCAATTGGTGGCTGGTGAATGCTGCTGTACTAATCACTGCATGTTTTCCAACTATTAGCCCGTTTATTCTCATGAACCGTGACCCCAGCATATCCAGGTTCTGCTGTAGCTGCCATGGGAGAAATACATGATTTCCTCTTCTCATCAGAAACATATGAATTATCTCTCTGGCATTGTGTTCAGTCATTGAAGTGCTCAGACTATCCATGAGACAATTTCACTGCAGAGAGAGGGGTGAATGAGGAGTGAATGAGGCTGGCCCAACATGAAATACTCAATAATGATAGCCATAGTAAATGAAATATTAGGTAGTTAATATGTAAGAGTCAGTGGAAAATTCTAGATCCCATAAAATAGGCCTGAAATAATGTAGTTACTGGAAATGTCTTTGTTTTTTTTTTTTTTTTGAGACAGAGCCTCAAGCTGTCACCCTGGATAGAGTGCTGTGACATCACAGCTCACAGCAACCTCCAATTTCTGGGCTCAAGCGAGTCTCCTGCTTCTGCCTCCCAAGTAGCTGGGACTACAGGCGCCCGCCACAACGCCCGGCCATTTTTTGGTTTCAGCCGTCATTTTTGTTTGGCGGGCCCGGGCTGGATTCGAACCTGCCAGCTCAGGTGTACGTGGCTGGCGCCTTAGCCCATTGAGCCACAGGCGCCAAGCCACTGGAAATGTCTTTGAATGCATAATGTTCAACCTGAGATGTGAAATTTTCCCCAAATATACTGAAGCTTGAAAATGTATGGACAGTTGCATACAAGGGAATAACATGTGGGAGATTGCCACAGTTTGGATATTTCACATCCTCATGCTGAAATTTGACTCCCGGTGTTGAAGCCAAATGGGAGGTGCTTGGGTAAGTGGGGGTGGAATTCATCATGAATGACTTGGTGTTGTCCCTGTGGTAGTTAAGTTTTCACTCTGTTAGTTTCCACTAGAGTTTCTTTCTTTAAAAAAGAGCCTGACATAAAGATTATTTCCAAGTTTTGTTTTCTCTCTCCCCTTGTGATCTCTGCCCGACCTGGCACTCTTTCACCTTTAACTACAACTAGAAGTAGCCAAAAAAACCTCACTAAAGGAAGATGCTAGTGCCATGATTCTTGTACAACCTGCAGAACTGTGAACTAAATAAATCTCTTTTCTTTATAGATTATCCAGCCTCAGGTATTCCTTTATAGGAACACAAGCAGACTAAGATAGTAGTCCTTCAAGAAACTAGGAGTGATGACAGTGACCTTGATTTGTAACAGAAATGACCTGGGGTGAGACTAGAAGAAAGATTAGTTTTTGGTTATTGTAGGCTTTGGAGGCTGGATGCTGAATATTATGAGTTATATACTAAGAGAAATTGTGGACATTTTAAACATGATCATGATTATTGAGGGAGACTAACATATTAAAATATTTTCAGGTAAATGTTTGAGAATATCTGTAGGGAGGACAAAAGCGAACATTGAAAGAAAACCTGAAGAGATTTTGGGGAATGGTTAGAAGATAGATTGTATTGGGTTAAGCCTTGACAGCAGTTGACTATATTGGTTGGCATGATGGAGGTTTCAGGATGGACTGTTTCATTTCCAGCTTGAGGAAACACGTTTTATGGAAGAATCTTCATCATTCTTGGAGTAGTAGATTAGAGTGAATTTAGAGCTGAAAGGCATGAATCTATTTTGTTTAATGAGAAGTTTTGGTAATGAAGTCACCATGAGAGAAAAAAGTCACCACCACCTCCCATTTGGCTTCTAACACTGGGAGTCAAATTTCAGCATGAGGAGGTGAAATATCCAAACTGTGGCAAGCACCCACATCTTATTCCCTACAAATGAAGATAAACAGATATTGCTTGGTGTGGTGGCTCACACCTGTAATTCTAGCACTCTAGGAGGCCAAGGCCAGTGGGTTGCTTCAGCTCATGGGTTTGACACCAGCCTGAGCAAGAGCAACACCTGTCTTTAAAAATAGCCAAGCACTGTGGCAAGTGTCTGTAGTCCCAGTTACTTGGGAGGCTGAGGCAAGGGGATCACGTGAGCCGAGGAGTTTACTGTAAGCTACTTAAACATTTTAATATGATCTCTTATAGATGAAAACCTTTTATTTTTAAAGTAAACATTTTATTTTGGCGTAATTTCAGATTTAGAGAAAGTTTGCAAAGGTAGCACAGAGATTTCCCAAGCCTCTTTCACCCAGTACTCCTAATGTTAACATTTTGTCATAGCATCTTTTTTGAAGATAGCAAACAAACATTGGCATGTGAGTATTAACTCAACTCTAGACTTTATTTATATTTTACCTGTTATTTTGGAGGGGGCGTTGAGACAGAGTCTCAAGCTGTTGCCCTGGGTAGAGTGCTGTGGTGTTACTGCTCACAGCAACCTCAAACTCTTGGGCTTAAGCAATCCTCTTGCCTCAGCCTCCCAAGAAGCTGGGACTACAGACGCCCGCCACAACACCCGGCTATTTTTGGTTATAGTTATCATTGTTGTTTGGTGGGCCCCGGCTGGATTCAAACCCACTAGCTCCAGGGTATGTGGCTGGAGCCTTAGCCACTTGAGCTACAAGCGCCATGCCTATTTTACCCTTTTAACACAATATTTTTCTCTCTTTCACGATCCAATCCAGGACATCACATTGTATTTAGTCATTCTGTCTTCCCAGGCTGTTAAGCTCTATGTCCTCTTTGGTTTTTCATGCCCTTGAAAGATTTGAGGAGAGCTGCCAGTGCCTTTTAGAATGTTCTTAAAATTTGATTTTTCTGTTTTTTTCTCATGGGCCAACTATTTTTATGGATTTTGGGGAAGAGTGTCACATCTTAGCATATCAGATACTGCTAGAAGTTTCATGCAATTCTCAGTTGCTGTGTCTGGTGGTGTTAATTCTGATTAGCTAAGGAAGTGTTTTTCAGGTTTCTGCACTGTACATTTACTATATTCTCCTATCCATACTCTATTCTTGGGAAGGGAATTGCAAAACCCAGCGACGTTTAGCTCAGTGTGTTCCTTTGTGTAGAGGGACCATTGAGTAAGCCTCCACCTACTGGAGAAGTAAATATCTGTGTACATACACTATTTGCCATTCTTTTCTATGGAAGATCTGTCTTTTCTCCATCACTTACTTGTCTGTTCAATAATTTACTCATTAGCATGAACCCATTTATATTTATTTTACACTTTGAGTTATAACTCAACACTAAGCCATTTATTATGTTACTTAAATTGTTGCAGGTGTGGTCCCTGGAATGTGTGATGTAAGAAAAATGTATACCCACTTTGTCCTGGTTCATGTCACAGAGCTTCAAAAACTCTTAGAATTTCCTGAATAATAGGAGTATCTGTGTCATACTAATGAGGTGACTTATGGTAGGAGTCCCCATGTGACTTTAAGATAGGGGCTGGTCACCACAAAGACCAACTATGCAATTAGAAGGTTGGGACTTTCAACCACCAGACTGCTTGGGGGGGAAGGGAGCCTGGAGATTGAGTTCAATCTCATTGCCAATGATTTAATCAATCATGCCTAGGTAAGGAAACTCTGATAAAAACTCTGGATGCTGATGCTTAGGGGAGCTTTCTGGTGGGGGAAACATCAATGGACTCAGAGATTGGTACACCATGACTCTACATGGACAGAAGCCCCCATGTTGGTACCTTTTTAGACTTTGCACTATAGACCATGGATTTATTCATCTGATGGTATATTGATATCTTTTATAATAAAATGGCGATTGATAGTATTGTACTTGAATAAGAGGAGGTTGTTGGAAGCTCCAAAATTATATTGGCCTAGCAGGAGTGTGGATTGGGGATACCTTAGAATTGCACCTGGCATCTGAAGTGGGGGCAGTCTCATGAAGGACTTAGCACTGATTTGTGGCAACTGTTTCAACCACAGGCAGTGTTGTAATTGAATCGAACTGCAGGACACCCAGCTGGTGTCAGAAGTAACTTCCCTTTCAGGTTGGTTTCTTTATCCCTTTGATATGACCTTAATCTTTTAATTTTGCAGGACTTCCTTACTCTTCCTCTTTGCCACTACAGGATTGCCCAGGCTCATCTTGTATTTTCCCTACCCCAGTCTTAGAATCAGCCATTTTTTCCAGGAGATTTCTATTAAATAACGGTAGTAGAATTCAGGGTATGAGCACTGCATGTTCTTATTGGTACTTAAGTGTCATTTCTCTTAGTCCCTCTAAGAAGTCAGACCTAGGAAATATCTATTTTTCCACTTTGACCTACAACTGCAGCTTGAGACTGCCCCCACTTCAGATGCCAGGTGCGATTCTAAGGCATCCTAAGCCATCCACACTCCTGCTAGGCCAAATATAAATTTGGAGCTTCCCACAACCTCCTCTTGTTTGACAATTTTCTAGAACAACTAACAGTATACTACTATCTATTTTCACTTTATTTTTTTTGTTTTGAGACAGAGTCTCAAGCTGTCGCCCTGGGTTGAGTGCTATGGAATCACAGCTCACAGCAACCTCGAACTCCTGGGCCCAAGCAATTCTCTTGCCTCAGCCTCCCACATAGCTGGGACTATAGGCACCTTCCACAACCTTCAGCTATTTTTGACCCAGAATGGATTCAAACCTGCCAGCTCCGTGTATGTGGCTGGTGCCCTAGCCACCTGAGCTACAGACACCGAGCCGAATTACCCCTTTATCAATATACTATCAGAAGAATAAATCCAGGTCTATAATGCAAGGTCTAAAAATTTTCTGACATGGGGGCTTCCGTCCATGTAGAGTCAAGGTATATCAACCTCTGAGTCCATGTCTATAGCTTAACTATCTACAGCTGGATATGTTTTCATATGGATGTCCCTGACCCTAATCCAATGCCACAGGGCTCACACTATCTTATCCCTATTGTATATCTGCATCTATCAAGTGTTATAGCATTGCATGGCTTTGCAATGTCTTGCATCCTCATCATAGGCATATGTTGTTATCCTGATCAAACTTCAGAAAGATTACTGACTATTGAAATTGGTTGATTGCTACACATCTTTGTGACTTATGATGAAAAAAGAGAATTTAGAAATATCTTCAGAAAAAAAATTAATGTTTCCTCTTTGCCTTTTAAAATTCACATGAAGAAAAAAATAAAATAAAATAAAATTCACATGAAGGACTGGGCACAGTGGCTCGTGCCTATAATCCCAGCATTTTGGGAGGCCTAGGTGAGAGAACCCCTAGAGGTCATGAGTTGGAGACTATCCTGAGGAAGAGTGAGAGCCTGTCTCTATTATAAATAGAAAAACTAGCCAGGTATGGTGGCAGGCACCTGTAGTCTCAGCTACTTGGGAGGCTGGGTCAAGAGGATCACTTGAACCCAAGAGTTGGAGGTTTCCATGAGCTATGACATCATGGCACTCTACCTAGGATGACCAAGTGAGAGTCTGTCCCCCAAAATGAAATAAATAAATAAATAAAATTCACTGTGGGGTCAACAATCTATATAGGGAATTAGGAATTCTCTAGTTTATCAGGCACTATAAACAATAACAGATATGTCTAACTCTATATTTGCTTCACCCCTCCCTTCAAGTTGAATTCTGCTGTTAATAACAAAATCCACTCCCTCTTTTTTCCCCACCTAATTAATGCAAGATTTCTACCCTTTTTTTTTTTTTGATCATTGTGAAACTATCCTCACAGATTGATGAAGGGGTACAAAGTAAGAACTAGAGTAGGTGCCCCAAATGTTGTGAAGAAACAGGTTGAGCTAAAATAATGATAACAGTCAAACACTGTGAAAGAATATGCTTAGTTAAAATAATTATATTGGTGGGTCACAGTCGCACACACCTGTCATCCCAGAACTGTAGGAGGCCCAGGTGGGCGGATTGCTTGAGCAGAGGTGTTCAAAATCAGCCTGAGAAAGAGTGAAATCATGTCTCTACTAAAAAATACAAAAACTAGCAAGGCATTCTAGCAGGCACCTGTAGACCCAGCTACTCAGGAGGCTGATAGAGGAAAATTTGAATTGGAGGTTTCTGTGAGCTAGTCTGATGCCACAGCCCTCTACCTAAGGTGACAGAGTCAAACTCTGTCTAAATAAATAAATGAATAAATATCATCCACTGTCCCCTTGTTTGCTTAGTAATAGTAACTATCCCCTTGTTTGCTTCTCTATAATCACCACTTCAGAAAGCACCTGTGGTAACCATAAAGATTTTTAACTTTTCTAGTAGAAAACATCACCTGTTCTGAACTGGGGGGTAGTTTTTGAAATATCTTCCAAGTCCTGAAAGCCAAGGAACTGATCCACCCAAGCCAAGGAGCTAACTTAACTGGTCTTGGACCCTTACTCAAGGTCCTGCACTCCAGTAACTGACTCACCTAGACATTGGTCCACACCAAAGGACTCAGGTTTTCACCCCCAAACCAGCCAATTAGCAACCTTGATTGCCTAACCCTCTTTAAGGGTTGTTTAAAAACCCTGTCTCCCTGTGATAAACTGAGAGACCTCAAAAAGGCCTGAGTCTGTCTCAGCCTTATTCCCCCACATGTCTCCCCACCCCTAGGGCAAATTCTGAGAACAGGTTTCAGAATAGAACGAAGAAGTTCTCCAAGTTCCCTTAACCCCCCTAGCCATGGCTAAACAATGGTGAAAGCTTACTCAAGCAGAATTTCCCAAGCTACTGAGTTTCCCAAGCTGTCCCCATGCCAACCACCACACTGCAGCCTCCTGAGCCAACCACCATACTGTAAACCCCGCCCCAAGCTAACTGTCACATTCTGCTTCTGTACTTACTTGCTTTGCCATGCAGCACAAAAAAGAATATAAAAAGCAGCCTGCTCTTCTCTTCGGGGCCACCCACTCCTTGGAGTGGCAGTCCCCTGCGTAGGTGTAGTAAATCAACATCTGATTTATGCCTGAAGTGGGGTCCGAGTTTTTCTTATAGGTTGCAATGGGTACAACATTTTGGAGGCCCCAGTGAGATTGCCACGCCCCTCCAACCCCCACCTAGGTCTGCTGCTGCCCGAAGGCTCCAGGGAGCCTCAGAGAGACTGTCCTCCACCCCGGAGTCCTTGGACATGTGGACCCAGGGCATAGGTCTCCAAACTTCCAATTTGGTGATTAAACACAACACCTGGGTGAGTTTTGAAGTCTGTCTGGATCTCTAGAGAATTTGGGGGGACTAGACTAGGTGGACATGGCTAAAAGTCTGTCCCTGGGGACAGGAGAGGCTCTCTTCATCCCTTTGGCTTATTGGACTCACAGCGTGTGAGTCTGTTGTGGCTTGTTGGACTCACAGAGTATGAGTGTGTTGGTTTCTCTTCTTTGGACATCTCTCCATCCCTTTGGCTTGGTTGGACTCACAGAGTGTGAGTCTGTTGGTTTCTCTTCTTTGGACTCACAGAGTGTGTGTCTGTTGGTTTCTATTCTTCTTTGGACTCACAGAGGGTGAGTCTCTGGTCTGTCTGGTTTTTCTCTTTAGGCTCAGTTTATTTGGTTTGCAAGTCCCTGGTCTGTCAGCTTTTCTTCTTTGGGCTCACAGAGGCTGAGTCCCTGGTAAAAGTAAGTCAGAGTCTGCAGAGAGACTCAGTGCCTGTGGTGTGTTAAAGTAGATCCAAGTTTATGTCAGCACTGGTGTGTGTGAGTTGTTTGTCAAATTTGTGCTTGCTGTTTTCAATGGTTTGTCAGAATTCCTTTTGAAGATTGGTCAGTTCCAAGTTTGGGTGTTAACATCTCTATTTTCTTGTTGTCTGTCAATGTGTCAACATACAATTTGTTTTAACCCAGGCTACTACCACTGGCTGTGGCTAGGGCACAAGAGCTGATTTTCACCGAGGGGGCGGCCACTGAGAATTTCTCAGACCCTGGTGAAAGACTGACTCTGTCCTCCTGCCTCACCCTGCCAACTAGCCTTTTTACCTTCTCATACTTCCCCTATGTCTCCCACTGTTCTTGACATCGCTTTCCAGGTGGGAGTTGGACTTTACTATATAGTGTTGCTCTAGAATCTTGGTCTGTTTGGCAGCGTGCTGCGCTGACTGACTCCTATCTTTCTTACATGGCCCTTTTGCACTTCCTTTTTATTTTAAAATTGTTGTATTAATAACCCACTTTTGGTTGAAACCGTCTCTTTCCAGCAATTAAAGAATTACTACAAAGTTTGGTAAAACTGTTCATCCTTTCGACTGCAAAAAACTGTAGTTGCTATGTTACGAATAAATCTTGAGATAAGATGTGGGCACTCAGCAGAAAACCCAAGATCAATTACCCATTTAGAACTTTAAAAAAAAAGGGGGGGGGAAGTCCGCTTTACTTTTTTAAACAGCAGATGCTTGGCATTACTCTGGTTGGCATGTATTCTGCTGATCCTCAGGTGGCCTCCAGGATGGGGGCAGGCTGTGGCCCCTCTGAGGGGAAGCCCCCCCCCGGAAACATCCCAGGGTCCCCAGAGAACCTGGATCCTTCAGGAGACCAGCTGATGAGCACACCTAAATTCACTTATGAGTCCATCGCTGGAGGTAAGCCACTTTAACATCTAATTTTGGCTAGCATCTGCAGACATTAATATAATTATTCATAATATTTTTGTTGTGCTTATTTGTTGTAAATTATTAGAAAAATATGTAACTGTTTGTTGAATTCAATTGTTGTGATTTGTGTTGAGCCTCTGAGGGAAGGCCAAAGACAGAAACTTTAGACAGGGACCTCAGGTTGCTGGGCTATTGGCCTGTTAGAAACTTCTGGAGGCATGGGGAGCCTCAGCCCTACTGGCCAGTCGGGGGTTCCCAGAAATGTGTGTTCACACCTGTCACCAGAAATACCGTTAAAATGAAAGTGGATGCCAGGCAGCACCAGTGGCTCAAGGAAGTGGGGCACAGGCCCCATATGCTGGAGGTGGTGGATTCGAACCCAGCCCAGGCCGAAAACTGCAAAAAAAAAAAGCAACCAGATGTCCAATCAACCCCTGGGGTATTAGATCACTCACAGGCCTGTTAAAAACTATATGAGAAGGTGTTCTAGTTCTGGTTTTGAGAAGATGAGACTGTAAGAGTAAATGTAAACTTTTAGACATTGTTCAGGTCAGGCCCGTGTTTGCCATGTCATTTTATGTCAGTGTTTATTAAATAATTGATCTCGGCTCAAAGCAGTCTTGTATTGAATTGAGAAGAAACAAAAAAAGTATAAAAGAGTTTTAAAAATTCCTTAGAACTCAGCATTCTATGCCTTGAGACACCTGAGTTCTAGTTCTTGTCAGCAATTAGAAGTTTCTTCCTCTATATTGTTAGTATAAATATCTGTCTGTTTTAATTCACTGTTCTCCTGCAACAATCTGGTTCCCTGATGGGAGTGCCCCCCAGCACCCTGACTGACACCATTCCCTAAGAGCTCTCCCATACTAATTACAAATGTTTTAAGCCTCTGATAAAGAACTTCCAAAGTCAAAACTCTAAATTTGGAGCTTGGCACCTGCAGCACAGTGGTTGTGGCATTGGCCACCTGCACCAAGACTGGCAGATTTAAACTCAGCCTTGGCCACTAAATAACAAAAACAACCACACAAAAGAAAAGCACAACTCTGAATTTAGTCTTTTTGAAATATTAAAACCACTGAAAACCTGAGGAAAACAAGTTAAACTTATTTGATTTGTTAAAAATATATAGGAAACATTGTCAAATATGAAATAGTAATTAATTTTGTATGAATTATGGTTATATATATGTTCCAATATTATAAAACATTAGTTTGTCCCAAAGTATTAAATATTGGTCTGTCTTAATGTATATTATCAGTAATAATTTTAATTCATCTAAAAAGGAGGGAAAAGAAATATTAAGAGAGACTGACAAATTCTCTCAAATTCAAATTCCTAATGTCTTTGGAAATTGAGTACATTTGGACTAAAAACAGACTTTTAGAACTTTCGTTGGAAAAATAAGACATGTCTACGAGTATTGCTAACCTAGCTTCAAACAGAATAGAAATCAGATATGTGGAACTAAGCTGATTTGTTATAGTTTTTGTTTGAAATATTGTTGATTCTTTCTGTGTTCTGTTTTCCAGAAGTTAAGAAAACCATTTTTTTATCCTTTGAACTATTTATGGCTTTTCAAGCAATATATGTACTTATGAGCAGAATCTGAAACATGTATTTTTTCTCTCTCCTTAATTTCTCCAAAATTTAAAGGCCATTTGTACGTATTCTTAATTTCTGACATACGGTTCTTTCAATAAGTTCAATAAGTGTCTGTTTTGTTCTCTAGGACATGATGAAGGCACTAGTTAAGGAAAGAACAGCCTAGATGGCTAATAATTAATTATTTTTACTGCACTTTATGCAAATAATCAGACCCAGTATACTGAAGGTACAGTTTATTTTGGCAACTAAGTTAGTTTTGCTATACTTTGTCTTTAGTAAAGAGAGAAATTGGAGAGAGAAAAATGATTCAAAAAGAAAAGAGGCTGCAACCCACCTATATTAAATCCCAGCCTTGTCTGTAATGTCAACTCATAAAATGTTTTACTAAACTAATCTGTTAAATGGGACTAAGAGACTGGTCAAAGAGTATAGGATTATACACAGTAGTTATATTTACTCAGAAACCTTAAGACTCAACAAATATGGCCTGTTGGCTACACTGGAAAAATTTGTGCAGCATTACTGTGTCTATATAGAAAACCTAAAATGAGAATTTCCAAGTAAATGGTGTAACTATAACACTGCATCCTACTGTACCTAATCCATATACTCTGTTGAGTCTGCTGCCAGCAGAAGCCAAGTAGCCCACTTGCCTGGACTTAAAAGATGCCTTTTTTAGTATAAGGCTGGCTCCAGGAAGCCAGAGGCTATTTGCTTTCCAGTGGGAGAGACCAGATGTGGAAAGTGTGATCCATGGACCAGGTTTCCACAAAAGTTCAAAACACCCATGATTTTTGGAGAAGCACTGGCTCATGACCTCCAGAAATTCCCGGCTGAGGAATTAAAATGTGTGCTGCTCCAATATGTTGATGACCTCCTTTTAGGGCACCCTACCCAGGAGGGCTGCACCCAAGGCACGTACTGTCTTTTATGACATCTAGAGGTATGTGGCTATAAAGTGTCTAAAGGAAAGGCCCAGATTTGCCAGCAGCAAGCACGTTATCTAGGATTTACTATCCAGCAGGGGGAGAGGAATCTAGGCATGAAACTGGTTCTCCTGAAACCAAGGTAGAAAGGACTTTCCACCATCATCCTGACCACACGTACAGCAGTGAAGGTGAAAAGAATCCTCACCTGGAGTCATCACAGCTGGCTGAATATGGCTTCACTGCCCCTTAGGAAGTAAAGGTAACTTTTAAGACAGTCAACATTCCCTGCTCCAGCCACATACTGGGAGCTGGCTGGTCAACGCATGGCTGAAGCCCGAGGAAAATCCTCAAGGGACTTGTCTTAATTGGACTTTTGGACTTTGGGAAGAGGTGGGGAAAATGTTATAGGGAAAAGTAAAAACTCATATGTACATTAGCCCACCACCACCACAGTACTATTAAGGCCTGAATAGAGAACCCAAGAAGAATCATGGTCCCTAAGACCTCAGTGCTAAAAAGTAATTAATATCGGCACCTGCAGAAACAAGCTGATATTGAGACTCCAAATTAATTGTATGCATGTGAGTGCTTGAAGAATGACTGAGACAGGTAACAATAGGTGGGGTTTCGCACCCCCATTCATGGGGTGAAATGAATGTGTGAGTGAGCCCTTCTTCCCTGTTCCAACTTTGTCCCCTGGCTATTCTGAGAGAAAACTGGAAGTTCCAGGTTTTCCACCTTCTTTAGTTTTCTGTCTGTCTTTAGTAGCAGCCACATGGCCATGTGGGACCATGTTGGGGGAAAATGAAAAGACATTAGAAAGGATATTGTTGTAGTTTGGTTACTGGAATTTCTTCATTGAGTGTTGGTCTCAGGAATTTGAGAATTGAGCCCACGGGCCACAGATCAGTGATAAAATGGCATTTTGTTGGACTGAGGGGCATGCAGAGGGAGTGGAGACTGCCAGAGCTATTGGCAGAGGGGCTGTGCCTTGGAAAGTGTTGTG
>CAUYRH010137012.1:0-19625 GCA_963574655.1 Perodicticus potto | reverse complement strand
AAGAAACTTTACTCTCAGAAATATGAAAATCTGAAGGAAATTGACCAATACTTGGAAGCACGCCACCTACCAAGACTTAGCCAGAACCAAGTGGAAATGTTGAACAGGCCTATATCAAGTTCTGAAATAGCATCAACAATACAAAACTTACTAAATGTAGAATACCAATGTCTTCATATAGTGATTAAGAAAATGCCATGAAGGCTATGTTAAACAGTTCGATGAAAATAATTCAGATTGTATATGAAGTCAGCACATTGTGCCCCAAGATTGCACTAATGTACACAATTATGATTTAATAAAAAATTTTTAAAAATATACTCTTGTTTATAGTCTATTATCCTTTGTCCCTCTATCTTCCTGTCTAATATATTTAGCAAAACCCTAATACTTTAATAACTACATGAACGCTTTTTTTCAGTGCACATACCTAACAATTCAGATGTCTTAGAGGAAATTAGTATTATAAATTCTCAAAAATCCCTCCCACTTGTATTTCTGCCAAGTCTTCCAGTTATATTTCTATTGTTCATTTGCTCTACTTCCCTCTACAATGACTATTTCAAATCTTTTCTACTTTCCAGTATTCAACAAAAAAGTAAAAGCCATGGAAAAAATCAGAAAAATATTATCCATATCCAGGTTAAAAATGAATTTTATAAAAATAGACCAGGTATTTCAGAATTAGCAGATAGGACTTTAAGACAACTATTATAAATATCTTCAAAGTATTTTAAAAAATGGGCATTGAGAAGAAATACTGATGAATATAAATATGAATCAAGAACAAACTTCTAGAGAGGAAAAATACAAGTCTGAATCAAAAATTCCTCTAGGTTAAATTAACAGAAGATTAGATACTATAGAAAAAATATTAATATTATTGAACTAGAAGATTATAGTAATCAAAATTATACGAAATGAAGTACAGGGGAAAAAGTCTGAACAAATGAACAGAGTGACCTGTGAAATGATATCAAGAAGTCCAGCACAGTATTTGAAGTCCCAAGGAAAGTGTAGATTAAACTATCTAAAGATGATAGGCAATTTTTCAAAGTTTCATAAATTGAAATAAATCATATGTTATAAAAATTTTAGGATGCTCAATAAACCCTAGGAGGAAAAACACAAAAAAACCACAAGACCCATCATAATCAAACTCTCAGGAACCAATAATAAAAGGAAAACCTTAAAAACAGCTGGTGGGTAGGGTGGGGGACATACAGATGAACAAAGATAACATGAACACTAATTTCTTACCAGAAACCATGCAAGTCAGAAGAAAAATAATATTTTTACAGTGTTGAACGTGTCCACATAGATATCTACATTGGATGACTTTTAAAAATAAAGACAAGTTAAGTAATGCTTAAGGGGGTTCCTCAAGCAAAAGGTAATACGACACTAGATGGAAGCATGGGTCTACAAAAAGGAAATGTGCATCAAAATGGTAGGTAGGTGGGCAATGATGAAAGACAACTGTTTTTTTCTTTAAGGAAATTTAAAGTTTTTCTTCACAATCTAATTTACTAGTGGCTTATGCCTATAATCCTAGCACTCTGGGACGCTGAGGTGGATCTCTTGAGCTCAGGAGTTCAAGACCAGCCTGAGCAAGAGCAAGGCCTCATCTCTAAAAACAGTCAGGCGTTGTGGCTGGTACTTGTAGTACCACCTTCTTGGGAGGCTGATGCAAGAGGATCAAGAGGATCACTCGAGTCCAAGAGTTGCTGTGAGCTATGACACCACAGAGGGTGTCAAAGTAAGACTATGTCTCAGGGAAAAAAATCTAATTTACTGTTTAAAGGAAATAATAATGGATTGTGTGGTTTATAAAATGTAAAAATAAAATCACAGCAAAGACAATGGGAGATAAGAAATGGAAGTATATTATAAGATTCTTAAATTATACATAAAGCAGTATATTATTTGAAGATAGTGACAGATGAAAGAAGCATATTATAAACACAAGAGCAACCCTAAAAAATAAAGCAAAGAGAAATATCTACTAATCCAATAGATTTTACAAAATTCTAAAAAATATTTAATACCTGAAAGCAACAGATAGTAAATATTTTAGACATTATGGGCCATATGGTCTCTGTTGCAACTATTAAACACTACTAATGTGTATAAAAACAGCCACAGACAATAAATTAATAAACAGACATGACAGCACTTCAATAAAACTTTATATACAGGCAGTAACCTACATTTGACCTGTGGGGTCATACTTTGCCTATCCCTGATTTAAAAGGCTTATTTTTTAATGACTAGAAAAACAAAAGCAAAACGAACCCAAAGTGTATAAAATAATGGAAATAATACTGTTAATAATTGAAATAAATATCATAAAAAACAAACAACAGTATAAATTAACGAAGCCAAAGCTTTTTAATTTAAATGAACATCTAACAAATAAACATCTAACTAAAGAAGGGGAGAACACAAATTGTCATATTACAAATAAAAGAGAGACTACAACAACAGATCTTATACAAACATTAAAAAGGTAACAAAACATTTTAAGCCTATTTAGTGCTCAGAGAAGACCATATCTGCTAAAGAGAAAAGAAAATTTGAAGATACGGCAAAGGCAGACAAGGCCTATTATGAAAGAGAAATGAAAACCTACATCCCTCATAAAGGAGAAGCAAAAAAGGTCAAGGACCCCGATGCACCCAAGAGGTCTCCTTCGGCTTTTTCTTGTTCTGTTCTGAGTATCACCCAAATATCAAAGGAGAACATCCTGGCCTATCCATTGGTGATGTTGCAAAGAAGCTGGGAGAGATGTGGATACTCTGCAGTGTATGTATCCACACTGCTGCAGCTGACGAGCAGCCTTATGAAAAGAAGGCTGCAAAGCTGAAGGAAAAATATGAAAAGATATTGCTGCATGCCAAGCTAAAGGAAAGCCTGATGCAGCAAAAAAGGGAGTCATCAAGGCTGAAAAAAGCAAGAAGAGGAAGAAGATGAGGAAGATGACAAGACTAAAGAGGAGGAGGAAGAGTAAGATGATGATAATGAATAAGTTGGTTCTAGAGCAGTTTTTTTCTTTTCTATGAAGCATTAATCCCCCTGTACGCAACTCACTTCTTTTAAAGAAAAAAATTGAAATATAAGGTTGTATAAGATTTTTTTTTAAACTGTAAGGTGTCTTTTTTTGTATAGTTAACCCACTACTAAATATGTCTTTAGATAGCCCTGTCGTGGTAGTATTTTAAATAGCTACCTACCTTGCCTGGTACAGTATGGGGGTTGTAAATTGGCATGGAAATTTAAAGCAGGTTATTGTTGGTGCACAGCACAAATTAGTTATATATGAGGATGGTAGATTTTTCATCTACAGTTCTCTCTGATGCAGCTCATAAAAATAATTATTGTCCTGTCAACTGAATACCACTCTGTAACTGCAGAAAAAAAAGGGCTGCAGCTGTTCTGTTGACATTCTGAATGCTTCTAAGTAAATACATTTTTTATTTAAAAAATAAATAAAATAAAAATTCGATAAACCCAAACAGCCAAAATAATTTCAAGAAAGAACACAAAGGACTTACAGCACCTTGTAGAAATGCTAAGGCTTTGCATAAAGGCCAGTAATTAAAATAATACAGAGTTAGCATAAAGGAAGATATGTAAATAAATGAAATAGGTATAAAGTCCAGAAATAAAGAAGCAAACACACACATACACAAACAAGTCACTTAATACAGGGCCAAGGTAATTCAATAGAGAAAGATGGTCTTTTCAACAAATTGCACAGGAACAACTACATGGAAAAAAAATAAACTTCAATCCTTACATCATACCATATATGAAAATTAATTCATGTCATTGTCAAAAGGCAAAATCTTTTTGACATCAGGGCAGGCAAACATTTACTAGAGAAAAATCATTAACCACTTCAATAAAAGTTGTAATATGGACATGTCATCAAACAAGCCTCCTATTTGAAAGATATTGGTAAGAAAATGAAAAAGCAAATCAAAAACTGGGAGGTAATATCTGATCAACTAAATAAGATCCAAAGTTTAAACATAAAGTTTAAAATATTAATTTATTATAACAGATGTTTACAAAGAAGACACATAAATAAATAAGTACATTAGAAGATGGTTAGCATCATTAATTGTCAAGAAAATGAAAATTAAAACCAAAAACATACCACTAAACAAATAAAACATACCATTACAACAGATAAAATTAAAGACTGACAGCGCCAAGTATTTTCCAACACTATCACACACTGCTGGTGAAAATATCAAATCATGCAGCCAATTTGGAAAAAGACTTTGGCAATTTCTTAAAAAAAGTCCACTTACCACAATGCAGTAATCCTACTTCTAGAAATAGGAGGGCAATCAAAACAAGTGTCCACATATGGACTTGTACAATATTGTTCCTGGCAATTTTATTCATAGTAGTATCAGTGGAAGCAACCCAAATGTTCACCAACAGGTGAATGAATAAATGAACTGCTATATATCCATATACTGGAATACTGTCAACAATATAAAAAACAACAAAGACAAGTCTCAAAAATGTTATGGTAAATAAAAGAACACATGAACAGTACACATTGCCAGACTCAATTTATACAAAAACTCTAGGAACAGTAAATCTAATCTAGAGTACTGGATCAGTGGCTGCTAGGGTAGGATGGGGTGGAGTGAGAATAAAGAGCTGATTGGGGAAAAGTGCAAGAGAATTTGGGGGAATACATGAAATGTCCCGCATCTTAACTATGCTGGTATTTGCTCAATGTATGAATTTGTCAAAAGTCACTGAGCCACATCTATTTAAAGTGCATATTATGTTGTTATAAATTATACCTCTATAAAGTTATTTTTTTAATTCAGTTATTACTCTTAGGATCAACTTGTTATTCTTTTCTAAGTAAACTTTATTCTCTCATAACTTTGAATTTTTTCTCTGTTATTCTATAGTCTCACTACTGTGTTTCTAAGTGCTTAAGGGTTATATTTTCATTCTTTTACTATATACTATATATTTCATTCTCTTTTTCTTTTCTCTTAACTTCCCATTATCTATCACTTTGTCCCTCTGCACAAAGGTGATTTCGTCAGATTTTTTCTAATTCACTAGTATCTTTTCATCCATGTCTACCCAATGTTCACTGAGCTTTTTATTTCAATAACTGTATTTCCATTTCTTGTCCTTTAACTTATACCTTATCTCTCAGAACACTAAAAGAACTTAAAGTATCCTTTTAAGTACCTGTTTTCAAAGGTACTTAAAAGGATCCTTTTTGCATTCCTACCACTTGAAGCACTAATTTTCTCATTTGAGATGCAATTCATTTACGTACATAATAATAGCTCTTCCAGACTCCCAGCTTCACACAGGCAGATCTTACGGAGGCTACAAGGTTTGCATGATGCCTAGGATTTCCCTAATGTTATCATTATCAACTCTAACCTCTAGCGATATTTGCACACCCCAGCTAATTAGACATCAGATCCTTCTCATTTGACTCTGGATATCTTCTTTACTTCTAGAAACTAAATATCTTGCCATTTTTCAATTTCACTAGTTTTATCTAGTTTCCACTTGCTATGGTTTGAATGTAACCCTCGAAATTTGTATACTAGAAACTTAATTTCCAAAGCAGTGGTGTTGAGAGGTGAAATTTTTAAGAGGTGATCAATGCAGTTATTGCAGGAATGAGTTAGTTATAGCAGTAGTGGATTCCTTATAAAAGGAAGGGTTTAGCCCCTACCCTCCGTTCTCCCCTCTCCCGACTCATGTGCCTCTGTGAACTCTCTTGCTCTTCTGCATGAAATGGTCCATCAAGAAGGCCCTCACGCCAGCACAGATGATAGTGTGCTATAGTGTGACCTGTAGAAGAAACTGGAAAGCATTCAATAAGTGTGTTCTATACCTCAGCGAATATTATGGAAAGACTATTCCATAGAATATTATGGAAAATTCAATATGAAAAATCATGTAAAGAAATAAATTGAACATCAAATGACAAAATTAGTGCTTCAGATGAGAGGAATACTAAAAATTTTGAAAACAGGTACTTTTAAAGGATACTTTTAAGTGCTTTTTAGTGTTCTAAGAGATAAGGTATGACTAGAAATATATTTTTTATTGTTTATGAATTATACATTCTATGGTATTCTGCTACAGCAACACAAAATGTACTAAGACACCACTCCATGGTGAAGTAGGAAAGAAAGTCTTTTCATGTTGGCAAAATTTGACTTCAAAAAATGGTAATGACAGCATGTGAGAGATAAATTACAACTTAATCTAAATTAAGAATATAGGTCTAAAAGTCCTAAATGAAAATTTAAGAAATTGAGTATAGCAATGTATTTTTAAAATAATCACACCTACGTGTTGTTTATTTTAGGAATGCAAGGCTGAGTTAACAGTAGAGTATGCACTGAAAAATGTAATCCAGGGGTCAGCAAAGTTTAGATAAGAAATACGTCAGGCTTTTTGTGCCACATATAATCTGCATCACATGTTCCTCGTTGGTTTTATTTACTTTTGTTATTTTACAATCCTTTAAAAATGTAAAATTGATTCTTAGCTCCTAGGCTGTACAAATGTTAAGTCATAGTCCTGAAAATACCTGATATAATTCTAACTAAGAAAATAAGTGAGAAAAATCATATTATCTCAATAGATCCGTAAAATTATCTGATAATATCTGACATCCATTCATGATTTTTAACATTTTTATTATAATTGTGCAAATTTATATGATACATGAAAAATTTTGTTACATGTATATAATGCGCAGTGATCAGGTCAGGGTATTCATGGTGTTCCTCACCTGAGTTCAATACATTTTTGTTAAGTACAGTCATCCTACTCTGCAATTGAATAATGCATTTATACCATCCTTCTGTACAAAGTGGACATAAAGGTCATGTGCAATTTATTATGTTAAACTATTTTAAACTGCACGTGAATTTTATGTCCTCCCTGAATGTCTATACTCTTTAACCCACTTCTCTTCATTCTTCCTTTCTGCACCTTGGCTAACCTCTCCCAGTCTCGGTTATCAATTTTTCCACTCTCTATTTTCATGTGTTCAAATTTTTTAGCTCCCACATGTAAGTGAGAACATGCAATATTTGTCTTTTTGTGCCTGGTTCATTTTACCAATTCCTTCCATGTTGCTGCAAATGACACGATTTCATTTTTTTTTAATGTCTGAAACTATTCATGTGGACATATATCGTGTGTATTTACCACATTTGCTTTGTCCATACATCTGCTGATAAAGATTTTGGTTGCTCTATAATTGTGAATAGTGTTACAATAAACATGCAAGTACAGATGTCCCTTTGACACACTGATTTATTTTTCTTTGGATAGATACCAAATAGTGAGATTGCTAGATTGAATGATAATTCTATTTTTAGTCTTTGGGAAAACCATGCTATTTTCAATAATGGCGCTACTAGGTTACATTCCCACCAATAGTGCATGGAAGTTCCGTTTTTGTCTACATCCTTGCCAACATCTATTACTTTTTGTCTTCTAGATAATAGCCAGTCTGAATGAGGTAAGATGATAGCCCATTGTACTCTTGATTTGCATTTTTCTCATGATTAGTGATGTTGAACATTTTTTGATATACCTGTTGGCCATTGGTATGTCTTCTTTAAAGAAATATCTATTCACTTTCTACTTTTTAACAGGATTAGCTGGGTTTTTGCTGTTGTTTGAATTCCTTATAGATTCTGAATTATAAGATTATAGATATAATCTATAAAATTATAGATTCTGGATTAGTCCCTTGTCAGATGAATAATTGTAAATACTTTCTGCCATGTTACAGGTTGTTCACGACTCTATTATTTCTTTTTGAAATCTGAGAAAGATTCTCTTTAAGATTAGAAACAAGATAAGGATCCCTACCATCTCTAATCCTACTCAATACCATATCTATGCCAGTGAATAAGACAAGGGGAGAAAAAGCAAACTAAGGTATAAGGTTTGAAAGTTTAAAAAAAAAAAAAACTGCCACTATAGAACAAATAATATAATTGCCTATGCAGAAAACCCTAGAAAGTACAGACACAGTATTAAAACTGACAAGAGAGTTTTAGCAATGTGGCCACAGATAAGATTAATGTATCTGACTACCTGTGTATTCGTGTGTCAGTTACTTAGTTGATGTTACTCCACAGTAGCTTCAGAGGGAACTAAATTAGGCAGTCTTTCTTCCAGAGAGAATTTTTCATTAGACTTTGCCTAGCGCAGTGAAACACTACTGAGCTAGAATTATTCTTTTCAGGTTATTAAGCAATTCCTTAATACCAGAGCTTTAAGTTCTATTTTCCAGTGAAGCCCATAGCTTAGTCTCCTATTCCCAGTATTCATGCTGGTACAGGTTGAAAATCCCTTATCCAAAATGCATAGGACCAGAAGCACTTCATGTTTTGGACTTTTTTTGATTTCAGAATATTTGCATAAATATATACCTACCAGTGGAGCAGCTCAAATTCAAAAATCTGAAATCTGAAATGCTCCTATAAGCATTTTCTTTTAGTATCACATCAGTGCTCAAAAAGTTTTGAATTTTGGAGCAATTCAGATTTCTAATTTTCAGATTAGGGATGCTCAACCTACATTTGCCTCTGGGGCCAACCCCAGCATCTGTTTGCAGCACTAACTTTGATTTCCACATACAGGGGTTTGTTTATTTTGTTTATTATATTTTTGTCGTTGAAATTTATCTTTACTCTTTAATCCACTTCTGTTATTATAGGAAGTGTTTTATCCAAAATTTAGCTATGTCATAATGGAAGACCATTCTGAGCATCTAGTCAAGAGTATGATTTATAAAAACTATGACATATAAAGAAATGATTAAAAATAAAAAATCCCAAAATGTTAAAAATTGATCAAGCATTTACTTGCATTTCAAATTCATTTTCATAAAAATCCTGTAAATTAGGTATCATTATCCCTCTTTTGTAAAAGAGGAAACAGGCTCAGAAAGATCAAATAATTTGCCCAAGTAACAAATGGAATTTGAATTTGGGAATATTTGTTCTAAGGCCAGTGCTTTTTCCACTGAACCATGTTGCCTCCCACAAGAGAGCATTTTCACATTACCACTTGCTAGTTCTAATTCAGAGATAGTAATTAAACAATTTTCTGCTTCTGACAACAATATTTAAGCTACTGACACTATAAAGAAATTAATGTAAACTGCTTTTTATCTGCTGGAAGATATTTTACCTAAATAAAAACTACAAACTATTACAGAAAAAAACAAAGATTCCCATATGACACAATTAGATACATTTTCAGAGCATAGTTAATTTCCTATTAACAGAATATAAAAAATATCTAATGACCAATATACTTACAAAAATGTTCAATTTGACTAATAATCAAAGAAATAAAAATTAAAGTAACAATTAACTATCTATCAAATTGGCAAGAAAATTTAAATAATAATAGCCAATTGAACTAAAAATCCAATTTTCATACAAGTTAGGAAAGAATGTAATTGTGATAGGCCAACGGATAATACGTACACTTCAAAATATACATGGCTTTTGGCCATAAATATTTAGTTACAGCATTGTTCATTTTAGAATTACATCTAATAGCAAGAGAATAAAAAACAGTAGCAGAAGGAAGAAGAGGAGGAGAACAAAAAAACTAGAATGAATCTAAATCTACAATGTTAAATTATGTTAATATATTAACACGGTACATTCAGTTAGTTACCAGAGGCTGTGGGTAGGGGGGAGAAAATATTAGTCAAAGGGTATAAAATTTCAGTTAGACAGAAGGAACAAGTTCTGGTGATCTATTTGTACAGCAAAGTGACTACAGTTAATAATAATTTATTGTATATTTCAAAATGGCTTTAAAAAAAAACTAGCTATGAGATATTCTCACCATAAAGAAATGATATGTAGAAATAACGAATGTTAATTATCCTGATTTGATCATTCTACAATGTATACATGTATCAAAACACATATTTATAAATATACATTTTTACTTGTCCATTAAAAAGTATACATTCAGAAGAATTCAATCAACTAATAAATAAAGATACTACTGCATTTATTAGCATAGAAATAAATCCTTGACATGATGTTTAAAGAAAGTAAAGAATATATATTATTTTAAAACAGTATAATAGTATAATTATATTTTGTTATCCTGTATTTGGTTATATTCTATATTTGTAAAATATAAACTCTGGAATAACACATCAAATGTTTAATGGTAAATATGTCTGATTATATAATATGGGATTATTTTAATTTTCTTTTTTTTATTTACATTTTCTTATCTTTCCATAATGAATATTTATTACTTATATTTTTAAAAGTAAAGAAAGAAAAACGATTGATATTATAGAAAGTTCATAGTCTACTACTAATACAAATCATTTATGAAACAATATTTAAGCATATTCTCACTTAGATAATTATATATATTAGGTTCATTTGAAATTGCTGGCATTTGTCTGTTTTTCTCTTACGAAAGTAGCAATTTCAAATGGTTCAATTAAATACACATATCTGCAAAAATAATATCCTGGAGTTTTTTCTTCTTTGTTAAGGATATCTATATTTTCCTCTTTAAATTCATTCGTTTTCTTCTTTTAGATTTCAATATTTTCTTATTTTTCTAAAAATTAAATCCCAGTTTCAACATCTATAGGCCAGGAGACCCTGGGAAAGTTAAATGAACTCTCTCAATTTCCTCAAAAAACAATGGAAATAATAACAGTAGTACCTATCTCACAGATTTGAGAATAAAATAAAATAAATCATGTAGAAGTAGTGACACAGAGCCTGGCACATATATGCTGTCAATCAATAACAACAGTGTATATAACAAGTAGATAGGAAAGCAGATGTGAAATCTGACTCCCTAAATCTATCACTTCTAATGGTAGTGCAAGTTATGCAACCTCTACCTCAGTTTTCTCATCTATAAAACATTAATAATCCCATTGAGTTTGTGTGAGAATTATATGAAGTAATTGTTCATACAGTATATAGCATAGTGCCTGGAAAACACAATAAATTTTGGCTATATTATTATTAGTAGTAAAAGTATTTAGACATTAAAATAAATCTATATTTTTTTGTTAGTTATACCTGATACACCAATCGGAAAATCTCACTAATGAAAAATCTACAAATATTATAATCAAAAACTAGAATTCTATTATATTTTGCAACCAACATTTCTAGGAAGTACCATAGTCCTAAATCCATTAGTAAAATTTTCTAAATGACAACTTTTAGATTACAACTTTTCTTTTCCCTTCCAAATATTTTAGCCATAAACATAAGATAGGGAGAATAAATCTTTGTAAATAAAACCTACCTCTTCTCCAAATATACATTTATGTAAGAATCAGAGAAACCCAGACCCAAAACTTCCAAAATATACATGAAGTTTCCCAAGTCCAAAGAGTAAAAGAAAGAAAGAAAAAAAAAAAAAACAAGAAAAGGAAAAGAACTAAAAAGAAGGAACAAGGAAGATATACTTCAGGTACAGGAGCTCACACCTGTAATCCCAGTACTATAAGAGGCAGGGGTGGGAGGATCACTTGAGGCCCAGAGTTCAAGGCCTGCTTGGGTGACAGTGAGATCCTATCTCTTATTTAAAAAAAAAAAAAAAAATTAGTAGGGCATGGTGGTGAATAGCTATAGTCTCAGCCACCTGCGAGGCTGAGGCAGGAGGATCACTTCACCCCAGAGGTCCCAGGTTGCTGTGAGTTATGATCATGCCACTGCACTCCAGCCTGGGAAACAGAGCGAGATTCTTTGTCTCTAAAAACAAATAAAAATAAATAGAAAGAAGGAAGGAAGATAAAAGAAAATCATCACTTTGAAAGAGTCCCACTTGGTTTTCAACCAGCAAGTAAATGCTACTTTTACATGTCCAATACATGGGAATGCGGGCTTGTAATAAGGTCTTAGAACCATATAGAACCATATTTTATGCTATTCTTATAAATTGCTAAAGAGTAAAATTTCACATCTTGGGATCTATTCCCTATTCAGAAGATATGCATAATTTCCCTCTAAGAATCACACAAAGAGGAAATAAGCCAGTCTGAAAGAGAGGTTGTCCTACCTTAACAGCTTCGCCAAGAGTTTGGTTTTTGTCAGCTTCCTCATTAGAGTGCAATTCAAGTCTATAATTCAACTCCTGCAGTTGTTGTGCTTGTTCATTCAACAGCATTTGTGCCTGCTGTTCCCGAAGTAATGCATTATTTAGTTCTTCACATGCACTTTCAAACTTTTCATGAGTGATCAGTTTCTTTAAAAGGAGGGGGAAAATCAGTTACATGCTAATTGTAGTGTTGTATCATTTATTCTTCAGAACTATATTTACTAACAAAGTATATAATGGAAACATTTCTATGCATCTGTTACATGACTAAAAACACACAATTATTTTCCTTACTGCATAAGTCAAGACAAAAAATTACTCTGATTTTTAAAGTACAACAGCCATATATCCATGTTATCATTTTTAGTAAAATAAAATATTAGAAAATTTATTTCAAATGATAAATACATGAATCTTCATACATGAGTACTTTTTATAAAGATTATGATTTTGAGAATTAAAATCTTTAACAAGCTCCTACACTCTTAAATTATTGCCTCAAATGTCTATATTTATTGTATTTAATCCTTCAGGTCTCCCTGATCAAATGTCCTCTCCTTGGTGAATCCTATCATACTACACTTCACCTACTCCCACTCACTCTGTCATGCTTTATTATCTTACAATCATTGCATTATCTAAATTCATTTCATTTTTTTAAATGGATCTTCAGACCCTGCCACCAAACACATATGTAAGGATATAGGTCCACTGAGCTAAGACCTCATTTAACTTTTTCACCCAAAACAAAGAGTGCCCAGCACTCAGTAGCTGCTTGATATTTGTTGAATAAAAGAACATTCATATACAAATATCTGCTGATAAAACTGTACACCATAATATATAACACAGTTTTTTAAATATCATGACTGCTTTGGAGGGCAGAGCAAACTGCTCAGGTATAACTAATTACAGTTCTAGACAGAGCCATATATTAAAGGGTGTGGAATCTAACGTAAGACATGCTTATTTCACCTCCTGTTCAAAGCATTTAAACTAATGAAAATTCGTCACAACAAACACAGCAAAGAGACATCTTGAAGCACAGAGGAAAATGTTTCACAAAAGGTAGGTAGCCTGAGAAATGTATGTGCAAAGCTATAACCATGTAGGCCACTTAAACATGCAAAGTATAAAAATATACATTATACATATATATTTTAAGATTTATAACTTTCTCATTGTTAAAAAGAATTTGAGGTGGATTAATATAATTAACAACAACATAAATTTTGAAATTTCAAAAGATCTAGGGGGAAAGAAAAGAATAAATATCCTATTGATTCTAAGCATCTTGCATATATAAATTACTGCAGTTGAATGCAGACTTTACCTCTGAGTTTTCTGACAAATAAGACAAAAATAGAAATATGCATAGTTGGGCGGCGCCTGTGGTTCAAAGGAGTAGGGCGCCAGCCCCATATACGGGAGGTAGCAGGTACAAACCCAGCCCCGGCCAAAAACTGCAAAAAAAAAAAAGTGCATAGTCAAATTTTCCTCATGTGCCAATAGCAGCAAGCATGTAGTTAATGTAGAGAAAGATTTTTGCTGGAACTATGCCTGAGGATAAATTTATTACATGGGTCTCTTCATATTATATAAGCACACAGTTTTATTTTGGCACCAATTCCCTTGCCTGCTACCTCCTTGCTACTTCACTCTTTTTTCCTTTCCAAGGTAATATATAATGCATTTCCTAACACTGAAGAAATGTTTAAAGGTAATAGTGTAGCATAAAAGTAAATACCTACTGATTTACCTTAGTTAATATAAATTAATGAGAATTGCCACAAGGAACACAGGAAAGCTATCTCATCTCCTGAGTGTCACCTACTAAGGGTATATCACTAATGCTTGCACAGTGCTGTTATTTTATACAACACCCATAGTTTTACTCCCTCTTAACAGCTGTCTAACTCCCCACATTGTCCTATTACAACCAACCCCATTAATTTCAAAATATCAACTCTAACAGACACCCTCAGCACTGGGCTGGTATAATATATGCCACAATACAAAATTCTATTTCTCTTTTTCATTCTCTTAATAGATTAAGAGGGTATTAGTGTGTTTTGTTACATGGATGAATTGTATAATAATGAAGTCAGGGATTTTAGAGTACCCATTACCAACACAGTGTACATTGTACCCAACAGGTAAATTTTTATCCCTCACCACCCCAACTCTCCCTTTCTTAGTTTCCAATATGCATTACATCACTTTACAGGTAGGTATACTCATTATTTACTTCCCACTTATATTAATTTTTCTTAACATCACTCTATTCTCTGGGTCTTGTAAACAGATATTTTTATATTCTTCATTTGTTGTGTTGTTTTAAATTACCATTCCTTGCTATAAGACCATGTTGTCCTTTTTAATTCATTTAACGTCTATAAAGCAAGATTCCCCACTATTATGCAGGATTTCCTTTATTTTAACAGTCTATGTGTTTTCTTCCTAATACTTCAAAATTTCTCATTTATCTAAAAACTTAGCTAATTTTAGCTTCTTTATTCTCTATTCATCCCTCCCAGAGACTGGCTCAATTCTGTTTACTCATCTTCAAATAAACGGGATGAAGCAAACATAGCAATGTAGAACAAGAAAGCCATGGTCTGCAAAAGCAGTTGTAAAAAGCTAATAAATAAACAAACAAACAAATAAACAAATACATGAGATCAAGGGAGTTAGCTGCTAAAGAACAATTGTCAGTAGATGAACATAGTATTCCAAAACAATAAAAGTACTGAATAGCTTTTGGTGGGCAGGATATTTTCATTTATGTTATAGTTTTAAACCAATTATAAATAGGTATTTTATTTCTCCAATATATTTTGACTGTTTTCAGTAAAAAAGGAATGGTTTCTGTTACATTCCCTAATTTTTGAGAAGAAAATAACATCTTTTTTCCAGCTATTATTTTTTTAATAAAACAATTCTTTATTTAACATAGCTAGATATAAATATTAACCATGACAATGTTTAAAAGTATGAGTTTTGGAGCAAGACTACCCAGGCTCCTTTACGGCTAATTGTATGACTCTGGGCAAATTACTTAGCTGTTCTGTGCCCCATATTCCTCATCTATAAAATAAGAATAATAGCATTTAATACTAATTTATGAGAGATAATTATTATAAGGATTAATTAAGTCAACTCATGAAGTATTTAGGGTCAGGGTGATACATAGTCAATATGATAACTAAATGCTATAAATCACTTCATAACTTAAAATCATATGCCACAATATAAAAATTATATGCCTCATTCCCTCAGTTATTATCCTATTTTTGATAATCACTTGGTGAATACTTTAGGAAGTAATTCAAACTAAACTTTTTTTTTCATAGGAAGTGATTCACACTAAGCATTTCCTAGAACATATTCTTACCTTTTATGTTGCAAGCCAGTGATTCAATCCTTACAAGAGGATTCTGTCACCCTTCATAACTTTTCCTTAAACACTAACCTTTTAAGATTCTAAAAACTGAGTTCTGACTAATTCCAAACTAATCAAAGGGGATAACTTATTTCCCTAGCCTTAGTCTAAGAGACAAAATTGTGTAGAATATCTAATATTCTCCATACATATTCCAGGCAGCAACACATATAACAAATTTTCCAATTTTCAGGAAAACCATTCTCTAAGCCTAATAGTTGACCATATTCTAAATCTCAAATTGCATCAATAACTGTCTCTATCCATTTTGGCAGACTATTCAAGATTCCAAATTTACTTCATATATGAGATTGGAAATCAAATGGAGACTTACTCCAACAGAACTTGCTTTTAAAAGTATAAACAGTATTGCATTGTTCAAGTAAAATGGAAAAAAAATAGAAAATAATTAATAAAGAATAGGGAACCAGTTGAATTTTGGTACATCCATATGATAGAAGAGTATATATTTATCTGAAGTGGTACAGGAATAATTAGTGGTACAGGAAAATACTTATAGCACTTTAAGTAAATATATGTGTATATTTATGAAACCAGGATACAACCTACACATGCAAAATTATTCCAAACTACAACTATGTATGAAGGCATACACAAGCACATACACACAAAGAAAAATGTGGAGAACAAAATGCATCCACATTTCAATGGTGATTGATAATAGGCAGTAAGATTAAAGAAATATAAACTTTTTCTTAATAATTTTTCATATTTTTATGGCTATTACATATTACTTTTATAACAAAAAATTGTTGAAGCAGCTCATAAATTATCCTTCCCTGAGCAAAAAAATAAGAGAGTGAGGAAAAAATTGTGGTGTCTTCAGATATTCACTGAAAAGAAAACTATGGCTTAAGAGTAATTTATAATTTACTTAACCTACCTAATTCATAGGACTCTTTGCCCTTTGGAAGTATATCTACTGGAAATAATAATTGACATTAGCAATTTACATTATCTTAGGATTAACGAGTGAACTGCCACTACTTCTGTTATTAATGTTAAAACTGCACATCTCAAATTAACCAAAAGATCCATTTCAAAGCACATTAAAACTGAAGTTAAGCATGCAAAAGTGGGTTTCCCAAAGAAGGGGTACAAAAATTAGCTTATTGTTAGGTTTAAGAAACAAATGGTTATGTTTGCTTTTATATTAGCTATTATAATTTGTATACAGTTTTGAAGTTTCAGGGTAATCTTTTATCTCTGTGTTCCTATATCCACCTTAAAAACTGCAAAAAAATTTTTTTTGAGACAGAGTCTCACTCTGTCACCCCAGGTAGAGTACAGTGGTGTCATTATTGCTCACTGCAACCTCAAATTCCTGGGCTCAAGTGATCCTCCTGCCTCAGCCCCCTAAGTAGCTGGGACTACAGACATGCACCACCATGCCCATAAAAACGTAGTGTTGTTATAACTAAGCCAACTGCAAATAGAATATATAGATATATTCATTTTATTGTGTTTCACACATTTATACATTTTGATCTTGATCTAACGATATTTGGCATGTAGCCTTTCTTTTTCAGCTAGCTTCTGCTTTTTAAAATAATACACATAAATTCTTGATAGAAGTTAGAGAAATTGAACATTTCTTTGGAAAGGCAATTGGATTTCATACTAACCAATCTAACTTACTCAAAATATTCAGTATAAGAGGAAAAAAGGAGAAATCCTTCCTTCCTCCCCACCAACATCAGGCTCCATGAATTTTTTTTTTTTTAGGAAAGAAAGTTTTCTATTAAAAAAAAATCCTATTAATGAGACCAAATTAATTGAATAATCAAACATGATAAAAATTAACCAAAAAAGGGGGGAAAGAGAAGAATAGATATTACCAAAGTAATAGTTCCCTAAATCACACATACTTACAGATTGCTTAAATTCATTTAATTGCATCTGGAGACCCTGGGCTTTGTCTAGCTCCTTTTTCATTTCGTTCGCATTCCGTTTGAATTCTGTGACCTCTAAGCGCAGTGAGCGGCGTTCCACTTCTGCTGCATGCAGTCTTTGTGTAAATCCAAATATTTGCTTTTGTAATGATGCTGTGCTTTTCTGTTGTTAAACAAGTGCAATTTCACAAGCAGTAACTACAGATGTATTAATAAATAAATAGCAATGACCATTTTACCAAATTAAATGTAACTTTATTTATGTATTAAAAAAACTAGCTATTAGTGAATCTTAGAGGTAAAAGCTTTATTTTTTACTTTGCCAAATGATTTGGCTTATATAAAATGAACACCTGAAGAAAAGAAACAAACTGGACAACTAAAAAACAGAATTGACAGCTTTTATGACTTATACAATTCTGTTGTATATTTTGATATTTTAGACACTTTGTCATAAGAAATTTTATTTATTACATTAAAGTTTGGCATGAAATCTAAAGAAAATCTAGATATATTCATATACAACTAATTTTAGCTACAATTTAGGTTGATTCAAAATTAAATCTACACATCCTAAGATCACTATTAAATAAAATTAGATACATACCATAATGGGCACATGGCCACGTAAACCATATTTCAAGGCCAGTGTGTTTACTTTATGAAGTCCACGGGCCAGCCTCTGAACCAGGGAATCTTTTTCTACATATGTAATACTCCTGCTACTGTGCAAAGGTACACACTCCATTGCCAGACTAATTTTATCCATAAGTTTTGCAAAAGAATTCTTGGCTGCACCTATAAGTAAATGTCCACAAATTCTGGAATTCGGATCTTCAAAGACAAAGAAAAAGGGTACAAAAAAATGTGATGGTCTCTTGTTCATTTCACAACACTTCTTATCATAATATGATGAAAACTTTTTTTTAATTATGTAATTCCTATTCACCTGCAGTAATTCATTCAAAAATATCCCTCCATCATTTTTCTTCAATATGAAAAAAGGAATACAAAAAATAGCTCACTTACTAAACAATGTAGCTAAAGAAATTTGTTTGTATTGAGAGTATGCCATTCGCAAGGACTGCTATGACACTTCAAATTTAACACGTCTCTGTTTTAAAACCTAACAGAAATCCATTTCCTATTTACTATTTCCTAACTACAAAAGCTTGTTACCTTAATGCCATACTATTTACATTCTCAAACAAGAAAATAAAATTTGCCTTATTCCAAGGCAATTAAAATTTTACAACTACAGTTACTTATTTTCCCCACAGGATTTTGGTAATCATTCCTCTCATATAATGGACTTAAGGTCCCAGCATATCTAACATGGCCTGCTTACTGGTAGAATTAATCAGGTCTGTAATTAATAATTTTGTTTAATGTTGATAAATAAAATTGTCAGTGTTCTTTCTACTAATTGGTATTCCAAATAATGGATAATAGGTTTATTTATGCCTTAATAAAAGTTGTATAATTTAGTTTTCTCTCTACTAGGCAGGTCTTAAATCTGTCATTCCTTGTCTTATGATACTATCCATGTAAAATGACACTCATGGAGAGCTTATTTAAGTTTAGTAGTGTAACATTCTAAATTTTAAGAACCTCTGCTATTAGAATCAATATTAGAATCAATTTAAATCTTGTCTTTACATCTTAAGCACAAGATGCAAATTTAGCTAGTTTTACCCAATTAAAATATAATTCAAAACTGAAGAGCAACATTGAGAAGGTTTCTATGGCATAAAGAACTATCTCACAGAGCCCTACATTCTAAAATTTAAGCTTTATTCTATTTCTTTTATTCTTCAATACTTAAAGGAAAGATGATTTTAAATTTTAAGCAGCAGTCAGAATTTGAGAAAATGTTGCTTAGGAGTTTTAAAATAAGATAGAAATTAATTGGGTAAAAGCATAATATCCTCCATGTAAAATTTATTTCTATCAGTTATTAATGCATAAACTTCTAAGAATGTAACATAAAGTAATATAAGTTTAATTCTATATGTCAATCATTATATATTTTTTTATATCCCTCCCCAAAAGGGGAGCAGGACTTTCAGGCATGATTAGGGAGATATGAGAGAACAGCAAGACATCCCAATTGCAGCTTA